>JAOTRS010000047.1:4743776-4764210 GCA_028565755.1 Dinotopterus cunningtoni
GGTATTTTAAATGTGTGTGTGTGTGTGTGTATATTTTTCCTCTTTTTTCCAAACACAGTATTAGGAAATATTAGGAAATCTTCAGGAAAATTAAAATAGTATGATGTATATTTTATTAATATAATACAAATAATATTAGAATATTATTATACTGTATATATCAATATTTAACGTATAGCAATAAATTTCATATTAAAATATTTATACACGTTTTTCTTTTCCTGAAGTGTGTATACATTTTTTGACTGATACTGTGTGTTTGGGAAAAAAGACAGGAAATACTATATGCTATCCCCTTTCTTGTCTTTTCCCCTTTTCTTCATTTTTCATTTCATTCCTCTTCTCTTTCTTCCATTCATTTTTCCCCCTCAATCCTCTTGTCTTTCATTTTACTGCCTTCTTTTTACCCCTCCAAAAATCTTCCCTTGTTGAACTTCCTTTATTATTGCAGTCTTTATACCTCACTTTATATTGTATTTATTCTGTACTTCGTTTCTGTGCATATTTTTCCCATAGCATGATGAACACCCTACACACACACACACACACACACACACTTTTGCCCCTGCAGGAGCGGTCTGTTCCCATCAGCTGCTCAAACTGCTGAACCGTGCTCTCTCTCTGTGTGTGTGTGTGTGTGTGTGTGCACGCTGTGTGCTGCCACTGCAGGGGAAGACGCTGGGACAGGAGGCAGTGCAGGAATCAGCAGGGTGTCTCTGGATCTCTGTCCTGCATTAATATTCCGCTCAGGAGGACAAGCGCTGGCGGAGAGACGGAGTAACACACACACACACACACACACTGGCCAAGTCGGTTCGGCTCGGCTCGGTTCGGTGAAATCCGCCTGTCGAGTCGTGACAGCAGGACAGGGGAGTGACCGGTGTTGCCGCCGGACCCTGAGGACAGCGCTGCGCTCGGGTCTCTCGTTAATGCGCACTTTCTCCGCCGTCGTCACCTCAGCGAGATGCGCACGAGGTAAGCCGCGTTCTCCTCGCGCCTCATTTCTAACACGCGCACGTAACCAATCAGCGGTTCCTCCTGTGACTAAGCAGATCTCTGCAGACTCATCAGGCTTTGCAGCACTGCGTTACTGCGTGCTTTTCTGCACTGGACAGATGTGTTGACAGGGCTTAGGTGGTGCTCAGTGATGCAGCAGTAAACAGCACAGCTTCATGGGAATTCCCAGCTGCGCGTGTGGAGCAGCACGCGAGATAATGCGCAGCAGAAAACAACGCGCTGGTCACGTTCGCGCCGCTGTGTCATGTCTGTGAAGACGCGTTATAAGCTGCGTTATAAGAAGGAGGATCCTGTTCACATTACACATGACGTCATGTATCCCCTAAGAAAACACCTCGCTTTAGTGCACTTTCATAGTCTTTCATTTTTTAAATTGATTATATTTTGATTATTATTATTGTTACTATCATTATTATTATTATTATTAATATATTCAATCTATGTAGTCCAACTAGGGACCATGGAGGCCAATGATGATCACTATTGTGTTTGCGACATGGTGGGACCTCCGGTCAACATTCACATGCTACTGGCAAATTTGGGAGCACCAGTTAAACTGATCTGCATGTCTTTGGAGTGTGGAAGGAAACCGGAGTACCCGGAGGAAACCCACCAGACATGGGGAGAACACAGACCCCAAGGTGGGAATTGAACCCGGACTCTGGAGGTGCGAGGCAAGAGTGCTAAAACCACTAAGCCACTGAAGCCACCAAGTTATTATTGTTATACTGCAAAATGGTAGATCAAATGTAACCCAGTTTGTAAATCCAATGCTGGATCACTATGATCGCACACTGCTGTATTAGGTGTTGAAACAAACACAAACCAAAATTTTTTTTAAAGCAAACTACAGGTTGGTGGATGGATGGATTTGGATCGGCCAAATGATGATGGGTTCCCTGTTGAGTCTGGTTCCTGTCAGGGTTTTAAAGGGAGTTTTTTTCCCTTGCCAGCGTTGCCCTCGGCTCGCTCATCCGGGACAAACGGATCATTTTAGATTAATGCATAATTTCTCACACTTTTCATACTCATTTCTATAATTTTCTTTTAAATCTGTAAAGCTGCTTTGCGACAATGACGATTGTTAAAAGTGCTCTGCAAATAACATTCAATTTAATTGAATGAAATTAAGTTGAATTGATTTAAATTGAATGGATTTTAATTAATTTGATGGATAGATTTATTGGTGTGATGTAGTGGGAAGTAAGTAAGGAGGATTTCCAAGGGCCCCTTGAGTAATAGCCCCCCCCTCCAGACTTTTCTCAAATCTTTCTCTTTGATAAATAAATATTTATTGTAATAGTTGCACATTTGCTTATGTTTTTAGATGCTTGCCACAAATCTTTTTAAAAATAGATTGCTGAACACTGCTTTCACATAAATACATTTAAAAAATCCTTAAAATTAATAGAATTTCTTGTACAATTGCGTAGTGGTTAGAAATGTCACCTTGCACCACCAGGGTCCGGGTTCTGTTCCATTCTATTCATGTCTGTGTGCATGGAGTTTGCATGTTCTCCCCGAGCTTGTCCAAAGACATGCAGGTTAGGCTACTTGGCTTTCCCAAATTGCCCGTAGTGTGTGAATGAGCATGTGGGTGTGTGTGTATGGATTGGCACGCAATCCAGAATGTACCCTGCCTCGTGCCCTAAGTTTCTTGGGATGGGTTCCAGGCCCCCTGCAACACTGTACACAGGATAAAGCGGTATAGATGATGAGTGAGTGAGTGAATACAATATTTTGTACATTACGTTCAACAAGGTTGGAAAATTTCATTTTATTCATCTTTAAATTATATTCATCTTTTGGTAAGTGCATCATCCTGGTCAGGGTCACAGCAGAACTGGAACCAGTCCCAGGACGCCTGGTCACGAGGTGGGAATAAATCAATGAAAATGACAAAATGTTAAGCACTAAGCAAAGAACAGGACATTAAATTTCTCCCAGTACAGCGCCACGGTGACTGAAGGTGTTATTTAGTCCAGGATAGGTTTCAGCATTATCCAGTAAAGCATAACTGAACCAGACGCTAGGTTTTCTTGCAAAAGAGTTAAACAAAGCATTGGGTTTAAGTGGAAACTTATCTGCAGCATCATATCAACCACTCTAAAGATTCGAACAGTGGCGGCTGGTGCAATTTTTAAAAAACTTTTAATAATCGCCTGTAAATAGCCATAAGAAGTGCTGGAAAAGCACCGAGTGTAACCTCGGCCGCGATCACTTGACTGCTGCTTAATTAGGAGATCAGGTGGATCTGGTCCAAGCTCTTTAACTTTTTTCTTTCTCTGTCCAATCGCCTTGCAAAGGGATATTTTAGCAAAGAAATTACTGATTTTTCTCTCATATTTAGCTGGCTTCCACGTCCATAACTATTCAATACATTAACTAACAAACTGCTGACCGTTAATAAGACTTGTTGAGAATGGTCCAATCACAAGAGACCAAATATTTAAAAACAATATTGATTCGCTAAGAACAAAAGTGGGAGGGTTCGGGGGCGCACAGTGCTGCGCCCCAAGGATGATTTGAAAAAATCCAATTAGAGCTCAGCCTCAAAAAATGTTTAAAAAATTTACGTGCCTACATAGTCACTCATTTGTCCGGCCCCCCGTGTACACGAACACAAATGAACGTAATACAAGTTAGATTTTTTTTTAATTGTAAATAAATTATATTAAGAAATACAGCGGAATATTGTGACTAAATTATTTAATTATTAAAATAAATAATTATTATGTTAAATAATTACATGTTAAAGAAGCATTCTTCTCTGCCTAAGAGGCCTTTAAGAAGCCGGTGCCCCAGCGCCCCTTATTGACCGGCCGCCACTGAATATGAAATGATCCAGGATATTTAAAGAGATTATTAATAAGAGTATGACAATAAAAATTGTATTACTTATAAACAGTATAAGTCCAAATCAGGTTGGATTAAAAAAAAAAAAATTGTGGGTTACACAGGAATGTGTTTAAAGTGGGTCTCCGAAAACACACACACATATGTACCTGCTGTATTGTAGGTCTCATTTGCATATTTGTGCCTCTCTACAGTACAAAAATTACATAAGCATGTAGTTGTAATTAGTAATATAATTTTTATTTCCAATATCTTTTCATTATAGCAGGGAACCGAACTATTTCATTGGCATATAGCAAATAAATATTTACAACTCTAAATATAATGTACTGTTATAGTAGTTCCAAAGTAGATGAGCGTTCAAAAGCATATTTGTTTATAATATTGGTAATATTTTTGGCTGGCTGGAACGGATTATCTGCATTTCTTATGGGAAAATTTGCATCGCAATGCAAATTTTCTCACTAAGAATTCGCCTCCAGAAGAGATTAAATTCCTATACCGAGGTTCCATTGTAATAGAAAGATTTTTGCAAATATTACAATTTTTTAAAAGACTCCTGCATGGGAGAGCCTCACACCACAGAGGTCACATCATGAGGAAGATTTTAAGCTCTGTTTTATTCTTAGGATTGTGTGTGTGTGTGTGTGTGCGTGTGTGTGTGTGTGTGTGGACGTCCCAGTTTATGGAGATTCCATGTTTTTAATAAAGATCATTGCGAAATAGTTTTTATTACTTTAACCATTTCTGTTTCGTTTAAAACACCCTGTGCCAAACCTGAACCTTCTGGCAGAGGCAATCAGGTTTTACTTGAAATATGATGTTCTCAAGCTTCACAAGATGTCCTGAATCATTGGCTACAAAACTCATATAATAAACACCTCCATATTTTACACTGAGCTTTTAGCTGCTTTCCTTTTTTGTTGGCAAACATGCTGATGGAATGAATCATGACAAATGAGGGGTTTAATCTGACCACCACACACAATGTTGTACTTCTGATGACACTGAGTGAAGTTCAGCTGCTGCGTTTTTGTCAGGAAATGCTTTTACCTTGTGATGCTTTCAAACAGCTTATGAAAATGCTGTAGAACTGGGATATGAGAGAGAGAGAGAGAGTCATGTTCAAAAGTTAGTTCTATGTGTTTTTGTGTAAAAACATAATAAAAATCGTTTGATCATAACAGGTCCTGATAGGCAAATACTTCAGACGGACAAGAACAACTTTTTTCTCTGTGCCATTACTTATTTCACAAAAATGAATTAAATAATTTGTAGATCCACCTTTAGCAGCAATAACTTGAAGTTTTCTGTATGCCTTTATCAGACTTTCACTTTGTTTTGGAGGAATTTTGATCCATTCTTCTTCTTTACAACATTGCATCAGTGCATTGAGGTTTTTGGAAAATCACTTATGCACAGCTCTCTTAAGGTCCCACCACAGCAATTTGACTCGGCCATTCCAAAACCTTGATTCTTTTCTATTTCAGCCATTCTGCTGTAGATTTACTGCTGCGCTTCAGATCATTGTCCTGCTGCATGACCCTGTTGCATGACCTGTTTTACACGCCCTCACCTCGGACTGCTGCGGATATGTTTGCTCTGTTTTATATCATAGTGGAGCTTCACATGACGGCTTGTTATTATCGCCACGGAACATATGAACCACTGTAGATCAAGTTAAGATAAATGACCTTTGCAGAGTGATTTGAGTGACACAGTTGTAAAGTTGAGATTTCACTATACCACTTTTCCTTTTCCTTCTTTTCTGCTACTGATACAGAAAACTCGAGTATTCAGACAATATAGTTACTGTACACACTCTGCATTGCTTTCTTTACAAACTACTCTGTTAAAAAAAATAAAATAAAATCAATAAATAATGCACTATCTTAGAAAACTCATAAATTGATAAAGAGCAAACTGGTGGAGATAAAACCTAAATATTTGGTACTCGGATCTGTTTCACTGATTGTTTGCACGGACTGACTGACGTTGCTTTTCTAACCATTTAAGCTGACAAAAGGGCGACATTTACAACATGCCCACGAATGCACATAAATAAAAGCCAACCTACAGGAACATTTTCCTACAAGCATGGTGTTCAGCTAATTAGCTAAAACGCTGCTGTTTTCACTTTGAACTTGTAACAAATAAAAAAACGTTCACTGCAGTGCAGTTGAAGTTTATACATTATTGGCTTGAGTTCACTCTGCTACCCTACATTAATGATTATTATATTTAATAAAGATAAGTAATTAAAGCGGCAGAGTATGTGTGTTAGTGCAACTTTCAGCTGAGTGAAAGTGAGTTTGAGGGTGATGTCAGTGTTCAATCTTGCTTATGCATATCAACACACACCTTTTGGAACGGAGGACGAGAGACCCTGGTGCCATTTTGTGTGCCAGCTCCCCAAGGTGCCCATTGTGTCAGGCAGCAGAGTGCTGCAGTAAAGTCCACTGGTGTAACACAGGGACCTCCTGACTGGCACAGCAAGACCACACAGCTACACACACTCATGCTGGAAGATCACATCAGGAAGAAACATTCTTGTGCTCAAGTTTCAGCCATGGATGTGTCCAGTATGTGGAACCTTACTACAGTACCATGTTGTTACTGTAAAACATCAACCCAGGTCCATGATGCTAACAATGCTTTGGCTCCACTATGAAAAAAGCTACCAGTTTTGTCGAAAAGATGTTTGCTTTTGGGCTCATCTGACCGCAGAACTTCCTTTCTACCATATGAATATGCTTGTTGTATAATTTAATGTGGAAAAGCATCTATTCTATAGTATCTTTAACCATCCTCTTTAACGTGCATGAGATCATGTACAGCAGGTAGCAGTGTTCCCTCAGCTCCAGGGTCCAGAGTTGGTTCCAGAGCTCAAGTTACTGCACGTTTGTTCCGTGTTTTCTTCGGGTTCTCCTGTTTCTCATGTACTTATGAACTGCTTATTGATGCTATGTCTGAATGTTTTCAGTAAGTCTGACACATGGTTAAATAAAAGCAAAATACATACAGTAGATTAAGTATGGGCGTGTGGAGCGATTTTGCCCAGAAATGATGTAAGCATATTGTACTTGAGTAGCTTGACTTTATAGGGCAATGCTCCTGTCCTTTTTAATGACGGCTGCCAGTTCAACTTGTTGTTTAGTGATGCATGCCACAAATACTAATCTCTCTCTCTCTCTCTCTCTCTCTCTCTCTCTCTCTCTCTCTCTCTCTCTCTCTCTTCAGGTTGTGGCTGCTTCTTCTGAGTCGTGTACCTGGATAACAAAAGTCCACCCTGTCAACTCATCCAAGCTCTTTCTGAGAATCTGTCCAAACACAATTACAGTCTCAGAGCAGTCCCTTCATGGATAAATAACCTCCCAACAATCCTATTTGAAAATATTAAAAACTAGCATCCATCTCCTGGCCCCGGCCACCTACCACCAGCAACCATTCGGCCGTCTCTCGCCACAGCGGTCCTGCCATCCAGGCCCCGCTCCCAGCAGGCGCCCAATATGGCGCCCCAGGGACGGGAGCACCTGGTGGCACGGGAGCAGCAACAGGGTGCGCGAAGACGAAGCCCACATCTCCGCCACACGCTAAGCCCTGAAAACCTGCGGAGTCTAGCCGAGCGTGGCGGCACTGACGCGGCAGCAGCAGGACTGACTAGAGCTAACAGTGACACGGACCTGGTCAGCTCACAGAGTCGCTCTTCTCTCACAGCCTCTACGCTGGAGTTCACTCTCGGGCGTGGACAGAACCTAGTCATCTCCTGGGACATCAAGGAGGAGGTCGATGCTACCGACTGGATCGGACTCTATCACATCGGTGAGAGTTAATGAAGTTATGACTTACTCTTCAGGTTCATAACATTGCAGAACCTTTAAGAAGCATGTTATAAACAAATACAAATTTAATAAGTAGATTGATGAAATAGTACTGTTCCGTGCAGAACTGGTTAAGACTGAAATCCTTCGAAAACTTGGTTTGGGTTTGAACTTGATAAGAATGGATTAAATGTGACGCATAACCTTGGTCACAATGGTTACCCTATATGGTATTGCCCTTTGACTTCAGAGATTGAGTATCAGATCAGGGTATAGATCAGGTCTGCAATCCTGGAGCCTCAGTGCTGAAACTCAAGCCTTTCAATCACACTCATGGGAAGCCTGAATGTCCCTGAGCTGGCAAAGCTACCATTCTCCTGATGCCATTTAACTAGCGTTTCCTCACAGGAGAAGGAGAAATGAAGGACTTGATTCAAAATAATAAAAGCTCTACTTTTGACAAACTTTGAATGCTGAACACACTCAATCCTTCCTTAATTGATCCTTAATCAATTTAAGTAATTCTACAATCGCACTCGCTAACATAATGGGAAAAAAAGGAGAGTGGGCAAAAACAGGACAAGCGGGCAGAGAGCGGGCAAAAAACAACCATCTGGGCACCTTGCCGTAGGTTATTGACCCGTAGGCCTTACAACTTCATTACCCTCACAAGGGGCTCGTCCCTAGGGTGCTCTACATTTCCGCAACTAAGCAGACATTCAATGATGGCATCAATATGATCTGCCTCTTACATTGACATTAAACCCAGACTTATGTAAGCACGTGTGGGTGTCGACAAAGCATAAGGGGCAGATTTAGCATTATGAGCCTGGTGTCCATGCTGCTATTGCATTTTTAATAAGTGGTGCATACTGTATGACTGTATGGTTAAGTTTATCTTTACTACTCTGTTCTTTAATCATACTTTTAGAGATTCTTATTTGTGCTATTTTGTCCTTATAGTACAGTCTTGTAGTCAGTTTTGCAATTATTATGTTATTATAATATTATTATAATTATATTATTATATTATTATATCTGTTGATGGAAATCTACCGCAACTTTAGTTAGTGAAAGCTGTACGATCTGCAAAGTCTAAAACATTCACATGGCCGCATCATGTAGCTGTTCCTTCCTAATTAATTGTGGGTGCATTTAATAAAGTCGTGTTAAAAAAAATGACACGTTTTCCTGTTAATTTAAGTAATTTTTTTAAGTGACATCATTCCATGTGCTAGATCTAGGTAACTAGTATTCTATTAGCACTACATGATAGCCATTAGAACAAATTATCATTATCACTTAATAATGTTACTGTAAATGGAAAAAGTTGTTAATGTTACAAATCAAATAAAAAGTACTAGAGGCTGGGATTCACTTATGTCAGTTGACAAGTTCTGATATTTTTACTCTTTGAGGAACATGACATTGCATTTCAACATATTCTTTGGCTATATTCTTGATACCAACATATTTCTTTGGTATCAATTTATTTTCTTAGACTGGAACCTATTATATAAAAAACAATCAATATTTTGTAATGCAAATACTTATCATGTGATTAAAAAACTGTCTTAGTAATTGCTTTTAACCTGAGCACTTTAGAGAACACTCAGTTGCTGAAAACACCTCAAGGCTGTATACTAGGATCAATTTCATTTACATTACTAAAACATTTTCTGTTTATTAATTAACATGGGTTTGTTTGTTCTACTCAGTCAGTTAAACAGACTTTTTGCGATTCCAAAGTGTATTTGTCAAAATTCAGACAACTGTTCTGGATGTTTGCGCCGAGCCAGCCCGTCCAGTCCGATCCCACAGAAATGTCAAGGCAGCTTAACTTGCTATAAAAAGTCAACGCTAGCCATGATAGAACATTTCCTGATTATCATATAAGTATCAACAAGTTTTGAAATTATTGTAATTAGTCTTTCCATGAATTATAAAAGACAACATGTCCACCAGCATGTGGACACTTATAATTAATAATTTTCCTGTTAGATGAGACCTGTCCATCGAACGTTTGGGACTGCAAGAATCGTGGTGTGAACGGCACACAGTGTGGTCAGATTGTCTGGAGGCTGGAGCCTGGCCCGTACTTCCTGGAGGGTCAGTATGGCTGCATTTTACTTTTAAAGGCATTTTTTGGACTGTCGTTCAAGAAATATATGACTTATGTTTTGACTTCTAGCTGAGACCAGAATCTGCTTCAAATACTATCATGGTTTGACTGGAGCCTTGAGAGCCACGACGCCATGCATCACTGTCAAGAATCCTCGATATTCGGTCTGTCCTTTTTAGCGTTAATGATTATAGAATCTGTGTTTAAAAGGAATTATTGTAATAGTTATACATTCATTTATATTTATGCATTCCTGTTAAATGTTTGAACTCAAGACAAGCATTACACTTCATCCTGTGTATCTGCCATTTACAATTTCATGCTTATTTTTACATTTATATCTTTATGTATAGACATATAAGAAGCAAAGTATTTTTTAGCTTCAACAACCAGATGTACAACTTTCTGTGATACACAATGAAATAATTAATAGAATGTGTGTGTTACAGTATGTAGTCAGAGCATGCATGTGTGTGTAAAAGGAAAAGAAAGAGTGAGAGAAGAAGGCAGCATTAAAAAGTTTCACATATTGATTTCGGTGTGTTGTCTAGGCTGACAGCCAAGGCGAAGGACAGCTGAGTGCAGACACGAGCCGAAAACTGCTCAGCTTCACTCTGTCAGGTCAGCCGGGTCCGGGACAGTGTGTGTGTCTAAAAATAATACACAAATTATGCATTATATTTATAAAAATTTTGTTTCAGAAATGTTATAACATCGAACTGTTATATTATACCACATCACTTTGCACATTACTTTGTGATATACTGTATCCCATCCTACATTAATATTATGTTGTTATTGAAATTTGGTTCGTTTTTTGTTTTAGTTTATTATGGTTTATTACTTAGAATTGTTTTATCTCTTTTATATTGAGTCAGTCTCAGGTATTGATTATAACACTGTGTCTCAATCCGCAGGTTATAAAGATTTCTGTAAAAGGATTCAAAAAATATCTTTTAATGTTAGAATATATCTACAAAAACATAGAAATACTGTATATAAAAAGTGAAATGTGTGTTAATTTAGACAATGCAAGGGAAACAGTTCAGTATAGGTGAGGGATTTTGGACCTTACTGATGTATGTTACTCAACATCGTTTTTGACTGTGCTGTGATCTGAATCGTTGTAGATATCCGAGCTCTGGGATTAAAGAAAGGGATGTTTTTTAATCCTGACCCCTACCTAAAGATGAGCATTCACCCAGGGAAAAGGAATGGGTTCCCTACCTTCTCCCACCATGGCCAAGAAAGACGATCTGGGATTACGACCAATACTACAAACCCTGTGTGGCATGGAGAGGTCGGGCACACATACACACAAACATATTTTTTTTTTTTTTTTTTTTTACAGATAATGAGTAATTATTGTAATATTGTAGCATAATCACTGAGTGCATATGAAATGTTTAAACAATTAACCATTAAAAATTAAATTAAAAATGTAAAAGTTTAAACAATTAACACTGCCTCCACAGTAAAATCGGCAGCACCTGCGTTAATATTGTCCACAATGTCTACGTAATGTTTCTAGCACCTTGTTTAATATAAGGCATGAAAAATTAAGGCGGTTCTGGAGGCAAAATGGGTCCATCTCATTACTAGCAATATGTACCTAATGTAGTGGCCGGTGAGTTGTGATGAGACTAAATACTTAAAACCAATTATAATGCAGAAGTAAGGTTTTATAATCTTCTTTAACACATCATCGCTGTCATCGTCTATACCACTTAATCTTGTATTCAGGGTTACAGGGGACCTAGAGCCTACTCCAGGGCACAAGGTGGGGTACACACTGGACAGGGTGCCAATCCATCGCAGGGCACACACACACACTACAGGCAATTTGGGAACGGCAGTTAGCCTAATCTGCATGTTTTTTGACTGTGGGGGGAAACCAGAGGAAACCCACTAAGCACGAGGAGAACATCCAAACTCCATGCACGCAGACCCAAGGTGGGAATCGAACCCAGGCCCTGGAGTTGCGAGGCGACAGTGCTAACCACTAACCACTATAGTTTAGTTTAGAAATAAATAGACAAAATTGTACTTAAAATTAAAATTTTTTTTGTCACATACACAGTACGATATGCAGTGAAATGCTTATACGACCGCCTGTGAACTTAAAAAAAGATTATTAATAAGAAATAAATTATGGAATAAAATAAGAAATAAAATATAGAAAACTTTAGCTATAGAAAATATAGTTAGAGAAGATAAGAACAAAATATAAAATATAAAATATAAAAAACTTAGCTGTACAAATATAGAAAATATAGAAAACTTTGGTTGTGGAAATTGAAATAGAATTTAAATAGAAATGTCTGGGGAGTGTGCAAATATGCATAATATCACCATAACCTAGACATACTCTCACTCATCCCACCAAAAACAGACAATTTTTTAATTCATTGTATTTTGTTTTCCTGTTATGTCTCACTCTTTGTTTGATCCTGTGTTTCCTTTAGAGACACACTTTTGTGGCTCTGATAACTGATGTCCTGGTGATCGAGGTTAAGGACAAGTTTGCTAAAAGTCGTCCGATCATTAAGCGCTTTCTGGGTCAGCTAAACATTCCTGTTCAGAGGCTGCTGGAAAGACATGCATCAGGGTCAGTGCAGCTCTTCCCCTGCTAATTAATTTTTTACGACATGATGCAGCATGTTTAAGCAGGAAAGTCTCATAAAAATAGTTTTAATCTGTAAATGGATTTCTCACAGGAACCAGTCTCTGAGCTTCTCTCTCTGCCGTCGCTTGCCTACTGATAATGTGAGCGGTCAGCTGCAGTTTAAAGTAGATATCACCTCGACTAACCAGGACGGTGAGATTACAAATGCTTACACATATGCACACACATACACACATACCGTATTTGATTACAATTAAGTGGATACTGAATCAGATTCTGATGCGTAGGTTCATATTTCCAGTGTTGCTTTTCCATTCAGACCATGTACAGTATCAAAGTTAGTTACATACTGTAGTAATGGATAGTTATATAAACTTTTAAAATAACAATCCATATTTTCTACCCCAGATGTCACCCCTGAGTCAATACTTGGGGCAGCAGCCTTTAACGGACCCCCTGGTACCCCTTCAGATGATGAAGATCTGCCTCATGCCCTTCCTCCCCCTTCTGGCGTTCTCTACCCCGCCCGCTCCCAGAGTTTTCGTCGCAGCGATGATTCAGGTGGTCCTCTATCACCCGATACCGAGATTTGCCCCAGTGCTTTGGATGAAGAAGCTCTCCCATCACTTAGCATACTTCAGAGAACGTTTAGCGACCAGCTCGATGCCATCGAGGCTCCCAAAGGACCCGGTGAGCGCCCAATGGGCGCGGCATCTCCAAAACTGAGCTCCAGCTTCCCCACCCATACCCGCCTCAGCGATATGCTCCACATCGACTCTGATGAAGATGAGGAGAGGTCTGCAGGAATCGATCCCATAACGCCTACTCTGAATGGCCTCACTAGATGTCCAGTAATGCTTCACAGATCTGCTGAACAACCTGAGGAACTGGAGGAGCCGCTAGAAGAAGTTGGGCTGGAGTCAGAGGTGGAGACTTTGAGTTTAGGCACTGAAGTGGCTCTGGAGCCAGAGGTTCTGCCTAGTTCTGTGGCTCCACAGGTAGAGACAGCAAGTCTGATGGAGAGACAGGGTGAAGGAGAGGGAGAAGAAGAAGAAGAGGAAGAGGAAGGACTGGGGCCCAGTGAGGAGTTGGCCACAGAGGTGGATATCTCCTCCATGGCATCTGACTGTGGTCCCATGCCTATATCCGCTGCTCAGGTGAGTTTTTTCTTACAAATAAAATCAAAACCAAAACACTAAATAACAAAACACTCAGAGTTCTTTCAGGTGTTCGGTCTTTTAAACGCTACTGAACATTTGCACATTTATCTGCACCCTTTATTTGTCTAAATACCCAAAGAGAAAACATTCAAGTATTTCACACTCCCCTATAAAAGCTTGATTATATGGTGTACCCATTGTTGGTGTACAGTAGAAGAACTAACAGTCTTCAGCTTTCTCTGTAATTACATGTACAAGGAAGCAGAACAAGGGGCGGAGACGGCTATAGATCCCGGGGGAGGGGATCTCTCCGATGACCCGCCCACAACCTATGAAGTCACTGATGCTGGAGGTGAACCTCCTCCAGTCGATGAGTTCGAACTCCACACACCTCCTCCAGAGTTATTGGCCAATGAGGATGAAGAGGATGTTGAGGAGGACACGATGTCCCGAAGGTGGAGCCTGGAGGCAACAGCGGGCGTATCGCAGGAGGAGGACGAGGAGGAGGAGCTACTGCATTCAGGGGAGGGTGGGTCTGTGGATTCTGAGACTTTTGCTACAGACACATCCACAGACCCAGGTAACAAAACAAAACGCTTTGTTTTAAATTTTACTTAAATAATCGAATTATATAGTGATATACGTATATAAGCATTTGAAGAGTATCACATGTCCATGTAATTATGATGAAGCAGCAACATTATCAACAAATTAAAATAAATTATTTGTGGGCGTTTTAGACTTTAGCTGCAGGTTTTGGAAGTTTAAACGAACAGTTCAACAGCAAAACTGAATAAATGCCATTTTTACTCATTTTGGCAAAATAGTTTTTTTTTTGTCACAAAATTTTTAATTTGAAAATTGTTATATAACTTTATTTTAGAAGCTTTGAGCTTCACATTTTAGACAAACCACAACACGTCGTGTCAGCTTTTGCTATGAAATGCGTTTTCACGCTATGAACACCGAACATATCTCTCATTTCTGTCACATCATCAGTGGAAGGGAACTAGGACTTTATATATGATTCGAATCTATGTGGGATACTGTAGTGTAAAATTCTGTTTTACTTTTGATGATCTTTGTAATAAAAAAGGTTCTGTGTGCAACAAAACGTAGTTTAAAATTACTTTGTAAAATAACCACAAATTCAACTGCAGGCTAAATGATCCATTGTGACAAAACAGAGATTGTGAGAGATGGAGCTATAGCTTTTTGCAAAATCAAACAAAATCCACACTTATATACCCCAAAAAACTGCCATTATATTGTGGAATTTGTTCTTTCAAACACCCTTGAGACCTAGAAAACATCAGTTTGCACAACTTCTTGCTTTATTTGGATTTTTTTTTTCTTAAAACTGCAAAAATGGAGTTAACTCAATTTTTCATATGTTACCTGCAAAAAAAGAACATTGTCATATTTTGTGCTTTATCCATTTTTATCTGTTTTTTTTTTTTTGATAATGAGTGTATGAGCATGACTTTTCTGCAGGTCCTGCTCAGCTAAACGGGCATCAACAGGTTCATTCTCTTCCCTCTGTAAGACAAGACATCCATCGGTACCAGCGTGTGGACGAGCCGCTTCCACCCAGTGAGTGTGTGTATGTGTTTATGTTTGTCTGCATGCCCACGCATTGCCAAGTGTGTTTGGTTTCTTACAGCTGCATACATTAGTCTCTTTGTATGCTTATGTATGAGTCAGCAAAAAAAAGGGAAAATAAAAATAGCGTGATGTATAATTTATTCATATTAATAATATTATTATTCAGGGGTAGCTCATTGGTTATAGCATTGGACTACGGTTTGGAAGGTCGCAGGTTCGATTCCCACTACCACCAAGTTGTTTCTGTTGGGCCCTTGAGCAAGGCCCTTAACCCTTAACTGGTCAGGTGTATAATGAGATAAAAATGGAAGTCGCTCTGGAGGGTCCGGGGGTCGTGTGCCAAATGCCTAAATGTACTGTATTATAATATATAACATGTAGCAATGAATTTAATATTAAAATATTAATACCAGTTTTTCTTTTTCTTAAGTGTGTATATTTTTTTGGCTGACTCTGTGTATCTATATATATTGGTATATTTGATAAAACTATTTTTACAGTACTTTGAGTCGTTAATACTTCTAGCTCATGTAAAATAAAACAATCCAATACGAAATAAGGTATAATTGCTAAAGCTAAAATGCTATTTGCTATCAAATCTAAAAAAACATACTTTTTTTTATTAATCTTTTTAAAAATTTTATTTATTACATTCTTTTTGCTCCATGTATTACTACACATGCTTCACTGTGTTGAAATCCTCAGCCCTCGCTCATTGCCTTGCATTTTCCTTATCCCGCCTACCTACATCCCACAGACTGGGAGGCTCGGATCGACAGTCACGGCCGTATCTTCTTTGTTGATCACGTGAACCGCACCACCACGTGGCAGAGACCCACAGGCCCTCCTGCTCCTCAGGGCCTAACCCGCTCCAGCTCCATCCAGCAAATGGAGCAGCTCAACCGCAGGTCAGAACTCCATCATCACCATAAACATCACGCATATCTGCTGAAGAAGCGAGAAGAGGTTTTGCTCAGCTTTGTGTGTGGGAGCTGCAGTCATGATGAGCTGTGTGACTGGGCAGGGAACACCAGAACACTCATAACTGCTTAAAGAATCTACATCTCATCTTGCTTTGGAATAAAGTACCATGTATTAAAAGGATCATTTTATATGTAAAACCTTATTTGCTGATGTCATCACGATAAATAAATTCTGTATTGATGTGCCAGGTTTTAAACCAATACAGCATTAAACGCTACAGTTTTTGTCCTTTCCATAGAAAATGACCTGTGATGTTGCTTAGCAACCAAAACATCCTGTTAACAGATAACATGCTGTGGCAGAAGACACAAAAATGATAAAAAATAACTAGAATTATACTGTACATTGCCGGCTTAAAATATAGCAGGTCCTAGCTGAGTTTCACAATGCTGTCCTGATATTTAATGTTTTACATATTTGGAATATTATTTAATATTATTAACATAAGGTTGTGTCTGGTGTTCCGTCAGGTACCAGAGCATCCGCAGAACGATGACCAGTGAGAGGAGCTCAGAGGAACAAAGGGCAGACATTCTTCCTGCTGATGATATGGAGATACTGTCCCACTCCATCTCTGGTGAGCTACGGATGGCGTTAAGCATGATAAGGGGTTTTGTATCACGAGTGAAGCGCAGGATGTTATAGGGTAATGCAGTGCTTAAATTATGTTCTTCTGAGTTTTCTAAACTTCCCGAAGAGACTTCAAGACCTGGCATTGAGGATTAAGCTCAAGCCTTTCTGCCAGCACTTACATCTAATTGCGTATTTTGTGCCTGCCAGACTACCGGAGAGACGGCTCTTTGGCTCAGACCAGCTCTCACTCTCGCCTCGCCCTGCTGCTCCAGTCTCCAGGAGCCAAGTTTCTCTCCAGTCCTGACTTCTTCACTGTGCTGCATTCCAACCCTGTGAGTGCAATATACACACACATTTGGATATCACACTCGAATTCTGGGAACACATTGTTCTAATAAAAGTGCTAATATAGTTTACAGAACCAATCAGTGATGTAAGGGGAATGCAGATGCCAGTCGAAGGCGTATGCTTCTTCATCTCTTGTTATTGTGTCAGGTTTAATTTACCGATCTGTTGGACGTCCTGTCAGAGGATGGAAGGAAGCGCAGTTTTAAATGGATGAATTTTTATTACTCGTGATGAGTAGATAAAACAGGATGGAAATAGATAATGGATGGAGCGGTGGTGCAGCGGGTAGCTCCAGGGTCCCTGTTTCAGGCTGCGTTTGGTTTAATGTCTGTCTCGTTCTCCTTGTGTCTGAACATCAGGATACGTATCATCAGATACGGTTCCCTCTGTCTCATCATCCTGTGTGTGTTCCCACCTCACACTGGGCGCTCCAGACCACGATGAAGATTTTAATGAGGATAAATGAACGAGCAAATATTTCATCTTTGAATAATTTATACGGTGGGCGTTCAAGTCAAACCGGGACTTGATGAAGATGATGAAACTTCTCAGGAATGAAGTTCACAGAAGACTTCAAGCATAGTACGGTGATGAGACTTATAGTTGCGGTAAAGAAAGGGGGCCGTATATTTGTGAATGAGAGGCCCGGTCCAGGCGTCTCAGAGCTTCGAGCGAGTGGAACGCCTGATCCTGATGGGCAATTTGCAGAAGATACTCTTCTGTTTGTTGGAACTGTATTATATTTTAATTGTCTTGTAGTGAAGTAATTATCGTCATTTTAATTATGATCAGGATTTAGTTTTTCTTAATTAAACATAAGCAGCTGTGTTTTTGCTTTACTACCTGCTGACTGGATTTTATCATCACACCTTATGTCACAAACTCCTGTTTTATATTCAGTCATGATTGCATTGTTTGTTTTTTACTGATTGGTTAGTTTACTAATTGATTTTTCTTCACTGGAAGTGATTAAATCATTCATAGATTAATTGTTTAAGTGATTAACTGGTTAATTCATTTATTCATTTTTCAATTACCTTTATTATGTCATTTGGCAGACGCTCTTATCCAGAGAACATTACATCTATTTTACATCTGTCTATCTTGCATATCTTATTATACATTTGAGCAGCTGAGGGTTAAGGGCCTTGTTCAAGGGCCTACAGTGTCAACTTGGTGATGGGGGTGTTTGAACCTGGGACCTCAATCGGTAGTCCAACGTGTTAAGCACTGAGCTACCCCTGCTCCATTCTTCATCTTTTTCTCCTTCTAGTTTATACCCATCCAAATGGTAAAAGACTTGATCCCTGCTCTCTTTTACACCAGAATAACGCTTCAGTCAAATGCAAAGTGTAGAAGTATAAATCTAGAGATGGGATCTTTACAGTGCACAAATTTTATTTGCAAAAAGTTAATCGTATGGAGAAATCCAGGAGTGTAGTAGTACTTCTGTTGTCTCCCTTCTTGTCTAACTAACAGTGTGAAAGCCTCCTCATTTTTAGGTCATTTAACATTCATGACTGACTCATGGCACCTGGACGTCTTTTCGAATCAAAACAAAACGACTCGACATCCAGATGTGCTCAGCTTATTGTATTATAAAAGTCTTCTCATTGACAGTGTGTACCACTTATCCTCTTATATCCTCACGTACATTGTGTTTAATCATTGTTATTGTGTGATGCATAAGGTCAGAACAGACTGATACAGAACACACGCGCAGATAATCAGAATCGGCATAAAGAGAATAAAACACAATATAGAACAGAAAAATCTAACAAATCATTATTAGTCAAATAATTAATTACACATTTCCTTCCTTTCGATTATGTGAGGATAATAATCATACATAAACAGTGATGTATACAAGCTAATGTTTATAAGCTTATATATTTATGAGGAGTGTTCAAGTCAAACCAGGACTCGAGATGAGTTTTCTGGTATAAATCTGATTGACGTTTACAAAAGACTTTAAGCGCCTACGGTGAGGAGACTCTTACTCTTAACACAAATGTTTTAAAGAAGGCCATGAATAATGATCCCGGTCGAGGTGGCTCGGAGCCCCCACTTCAGTCGTTCCTGTGATCATTTAGCGAGTGAAACGCATGATCCTTGCAGAAAAAGACGCATCTGGCTGTGTGAACTGTACACACAATCATTCACCAGCACCACTTGCACATTACAGGCTGCTACATCCCCGTACAGTCCTGACCTCGCTCCAAGACATTTACACATGTTTAAATCATTCAAGGAGTTCCTGGGAGGCCGGCGTTTCAGACGTGAAGACGATCATGGCTCTCGCATACTAAGAAAACTAAGAAAATAGAAATTAAAATAGAAAACTAAGTGCATTAGTGTAGCAGGGTGTGTCAAGTGTGTCAAGTCCTGGTTTGACTTGAACGGCCCTCATCCTCTTCCGCAAACATCACTAGAATTGACTAAGCATATGATATTATGATAGTATTATAATAGTACAATATTTGAGTATTATATAATTTATTTTAAATCTTATGTCTATGTGATCTGCTTCTCTGTATTGATCATTTAGATTCCATTAAAAATGTCTGTTAATAACTCGTAACGTAATTTGTCTTTCAGAGTGCCTATCGCATGTTTACAAGCAACACGTGTCTGAAGCACATGATCAGTAGAGTTCGGCGGGACGTGCAGCACTTCGAACGTTACCAGCACAACCGGGACCTGGTCACCTTCCTCAACTTGTTTACCAACAAGCAGCTCGAGCTGCCACGCGGCTGGGAGATGAAACACGACCACACTGGCAAGGTGTGTGTGTGTGTGTGTGTGTGTGTGTGTGTGTGTGTGTCTTTATGTGTGTATATTACCATATAAAAGATAATGAACTGAATTTAACTGTTATGCACAGTCATATCAAATTTTGAAATGAGAATTGTAAATTGGCCGATGGTTTGCTACCTGTGTTCAGCTCAACTTGTTTTGTATACATTGCTGGGGTGTACTGTATATCATACTGTACAGATCAGACTAATTTCAGCTTCTAAAACTAAATGATGCATGTTATTGCAAATCTTTCAGCATGCACAGCCTCATTCCCATTTAACTCAACACACACACATACACATAGTAACATGGGGATCCCTTTTGCACATGATGGTTATCACTATAAAGCTGCTTTCTGAGCTCAGCGAATGTAAAACCACAGGCAAGAAACAGACAAAGGAAATTAGAACTAAACACAGAACAAGTGACACAATCAGGCAAGTGAAAAATATTTTTACTGGGATTAGTTCATATTTTCACTTTGGCTGAAATAACAGCGCTGAAGTGGTATAAGTGAATTTTA
>JAOTRS010000047.1:4764310-4787233 GCA_028565755.1 Dinotopterus cunningtoni
AATAAGTTAGACAGAGAGTTCTGCTGTACAGAAAGACACATAGACATGTACGTGGGCTTCAACCTCAAATAATAATATAATAATAATAATAATAATAATAATATCACTGACTACATTAAAGATCAGCAGATTATTTTTAGCTTTAACCTTTTAACTATTTCTACAAACTCTTTCTACACTAGTAAAAAAATCTATACAAGCACATGGCATTTGTCAGCATGGGAGATGTGGTGTAAAGGGGGAATTTTCTGACACAGCACTGCTTTAATTCTCCTGACCCCCCTCAGCCCACCCCACGTCCTGGTGCCCCAACACATGTTCCTGCTCATCCAAGACATACACACACATACTGTACTTACAGAGTGAAGAGGCACAGTTGTGTCAGTCATGTTGAACCCTGTTGATCCGAAATCATTTTTTATTGAGCCGTTCTGCTTTTACCTTCATCAGACAGAGGTTTTACTCAGTAAGGTCCGATCTGAACCATGAGTTTTGTGATCCACTGCACCCGTAATAAACAATAAAGGTGAGCATCATGAGCATGTACTGAGGGGTTTAATTGTGCAGCAGCTCAGCAAAATGGCTAATTATATCCTAAGTGCAAACATATGGGTACAGCAGCATAAAGTATATTATTATATCTGATTTAGAGAGAATGGATGTCATGGGAGGAATAAGAACTATAGTTTATCATATTTCTGCTGACATTCTATTTAAGTTTATTAGCCTTTTTAATTAGTTTGGAGAGATTTATAGGGTTAGAACGTTTATAACATCATCTATACCATTTGTAACATTTTTAACAAATGTTAAAATTTGTTAACATTTTAAATATAAGAGATACTTTTTAACACTGTGAAGAAGAGTAAGGCATTCTGGGTGCTCATCGTCACATAATTATAGCATCATAATATGGAAATGAATTAAATACGAGCTTTGGAATCATGAAACTAATGGAAGGTTAATATTATAATACTGTAATGATATTAACCAGGACTTCTGATTTTCATGTCTGAAACTCCGACTTCCCAGGAGCTCCTTTAATGGCTCAAACATGTGGAACATTTGTGTGCGGAGAAGTGACGATAACTCCCAGCCGAGTTTCTGTAACATGCAAGTGGTGTTGGTGAATGATTGTGTGTACAGTTCACACAGACAGGTGCGTCTCTTCTACAAGTTGGCGACAAGTTTGCTATTGATTTTCAAGGATCACAACTTGCTAAATTTCACAAAACAACTACAGTTGGCTCCGAATCACCTCATTCATGGACGTATGGCCTTCTTTAAAATGTTTTACTGAGTCTCATCACAGTACTGTGCTTGAAGTTTCTGTAAATGTTGATCGCTTTTATACCGTCATTCACCAAAATTTTAATCACAAGTGGTTAGACTTGAACGGCCATTGTATGTCAGCGTTTCTATAGCAACAGCTAGTACATGGATGTACTGTATGGCAAACCTTCACACATAAGTCTAAAACACATTTGTGTAAATGTGTAAATGTACAGTATATACTGTACGTTTACATGGTTGGACTTTCTATGAGGAGACGTTTATGGTAGGAGTCTCCAGTGTCACAGTGCTGTAACAGTCAGAAAGCGTCTGCCACGGAAAGGTCTTCAGGTCAGGGTTTTGGGCTCTTTGTAACTAGACAAAGAACTTTAAGAGAGAGAAGAAACGACAGGAGATGACTTGTTGCAACAAAATTGTGTTGAAATTTAACTGTAGATGGTTAAACATGGGATATCCTGTTCATCAATACATAAAATATTATAATCTTTGACAAGTTGCTGTGATTTAAGAAAAAATAAAATACAATCACAACATCTTGTCATGTTTGTTTCTCCTTGTGCAGTATTCTCAGTATTCTCAATGTCAGTCGGATGTTGTAAACAGAAGTGATTCCTGTGCGTTCTCTCTCACCAGCTCTTCTTTGTGGATCACAACTGTCGTGCGACGACGTTCATTGACCCGCGGTTACCCCTGCAGAGCTCGCGCTCCAGCGGCCTCTTGGCCCATCGACAGCATCTGAGCCGCCAGAGGAGCCACAGCGCTGGAGAGGTTCAGGTATTGTCTCTATGTTGTATTAGGTCTCTTTTGTTCTTAGTTGAAAAATGTACATAGAGTAGTTATTTATGTCTCTGGTTCAGGTGGCTGAAGACTCTCGCTCCCCGAGCCCGCCCATGCAACCTCGGCCCTCCAGCACTTTCGCTGGCTCCAGTCGTAACCAGTACCATGACCTCGTACCTATGGGTAAGTGGAATGGAAAACCTCACCCTACATCCCCACTGAGTGGGAAATAATTTGTCCGGTTGAGTAATGCCTTTTTTATTGAGACCACTTTTGAGAGAAGGCTTTAATCCAATGTAGTGTATGAAGTAGGATTTGAAATTATCTGTCTTGAATTAAATATGTCTCCAGAGGTTTGTTGTTGGACTCGGTCTCAGTCTTATTCCTTCTTCTAGAGCACATAACTTGATTATTGTTACAATCCATAAATGAAGGAAGGAGTTAAAGTAAAGCTTGGCTCCGAACAGGATTTCAGTCTTAATTTTCACTCAGTCTTGCTTTCACTGCGACTTAATGTCAGACACTTTTGCTCTTGACCTTGTTCTGGATTTGACAAGGGTTGCCATGACTACAGCTTTACCATGACCCTCTAGCCCACTAACGCTTGCTGAAAGCTGGAAGAAAAAACTCCAAAAGAAAAGTATATGTAATGTATAAACCACGTTATGCAATAAAAGAAGTAAGTGATTAATCAATGGATTTGAGGGGTGTTCAGGTCAAACTGGGACTTTTGATTGTGCCGAATAAGAGAACACAGTTATGAGAGAAAAACTCCCTTTATGTCTCTATATAATCCCCTGCTACACTAATGCACTTATCCAGAGTTTCACTAGCGCTCAGATACCGTTATGGTAGAAAGTTTTCTCAGTATCCTGGAGCCATGTTCAGACTGCCTGCTTCACGCTGGCCTCCCAGGAACTCCTTTAATGGCCGAAACATGTGGAAATGGCTTGGTTAGAACTCTACAGGCGGCAGGGGTGGCTTTGGACTGCCAATCAGAAGATCTCCGTTTCGAGCCCCGATGCTGCTGAGCTGCCACTATTGGACCCTTGAGCATGGTCCTTCACCCCGTGCTCCATAAGTAACTACCACAGAAAAGACAGATATATCTCCACGGTGGGGTGTTTCCGGCGCCTGATGTGTCTGATGATAAATAGACGGGCCCTTTAACCCTTTCAGACTTTTTTTTATTTCATCACAAGTCCCGGTTTAAATTGAATGCCTTGTACATTGATCTATGAATATTGTTATCAGTGTAGGATCGGGATTTAAACCATGATTAACAAATGCACCAAGCCATGATCTGCTTCACATCTAAACCACTGGCTTCACAAGAGAACACACTGACTTAAGACTTGTTACAAAAAGCGCATTGCTTCATCCTTCTTGTGGCTAGTAAATAATAATCTCTCCGTTCATCATAACACGAACTAATGATCAGTGACTGTGATTCTGTACAGTGAAAAGACAGTGAAGAAACTCCATAGGTATGGTGAGAAGAGAGAACAGTAATGGTGTGCGCTGGCCCCGAGGCATTTTTAATCCCTGTGGCTGAGCATCTCAAGAAAGAAATATTCTGTTTTTCTGCAGCTTACAACGAGAAAATTGTGGCGTTCCTGCGACAACCAAACATCTTTGAGATCCTTCAGGAGCGACAACCAGAGCTTGTGAGAAACCATTCCCTCAGGTACAGTAGGTTCTTTATCAGCCACGCTTCATTTAGACATGAAAAACTGAAGCTCACAAAGAGCTAAAGAATTATCTTACTTTTCTGCAATAACATGATGATAAAATGATTTTCAGTATTTTCTGTGGGGGGAAAAATATCTGCAATAAGAAACCGAATAAAAAGAGGACTGACTGAAAGCTTTGTGTCTGCAGAGAGAAGGTCCAGTTTATTCGTAACGAAGGTGCGCCTGGATTAGCTCGGCTCTCGAGCGATGCAGACCTGGTGATGCTGCTCAGGTCTGTAACTGTGTATATGTGTGTGTGTGTGTGTGTGTGTGTGTGTGTGGTTGACACCATAGTGTGTATGGCAGACTTGTTTGTACGTTACAAACCCCATCTCTCCTTGCAGTCTGTTTGAAGAGGAAGTGATGTCGTATGTGCCGCCCCATGCCTTACTGCACCCCAGTTACAGTCATGCGTCCCCACAAAGCTCCCCTGGTGAGAGGTCACGTGACCCAGTCTCCCTCCTCTTTTCCTTTACCTCTGCGTCTTCTCTGTGGTATCAATGTCAGATGATGATTTGCATATTTTAAGCTAAAACTACTTTTCTATTATTATTATTATTATTATTATTATTATTATTATTATTAATTACCCTACATTACATCATATAATGCAATGACGAAATGTTAACATTGTGAAAATTTATTTTTAATCTATGATAATTCCATTCTTTATCTTTCACCTTTTTCTCTCGCACACTCACATAAAGGGACTCCTCGTGCGAACGCTCGCGCCCCTGCTCCTTACAAACGCGACTTTGAGGCTAAACTAAGAAACTTCTACCGCAAACTGGAGACAAAGGGTTATGGCCAGGGCCCAGGAAAAGTGAAGTAAGTTTGAATTTTCTTTGTATACCTTGATTTTATATATACACATACCCTGTCTGGCGAAAACAAAGATGTGTTTCAGAAAGGTCACATTATCAGGCTGCATTAAGCAAAGAAAACAAGTAAGGAAAATTGAAATGACTGGAATTGGGTTAGACCTGTCCAACACTTTCTTAAATCCTGGAATGACTATGCTGAACCCTTTAAGTTTTCTAGTAGATACTGTATGTGGTCAAAAAAAAAAAAGCATAAATGGACATCACTTAAAGACTTGGTGAAGTTGCATTGTACAAGAACATATCCAGCAGAAAGCAGAGCTATGTTTAATAGTGAAGGTAAGAGCGTTTCCATGCACACATGCAATGTGATGAGAACGCACAGGATTGGGCCTAAACAGCTGTGCGTCCATGAGAGAAAATGGTATGATGAGCCCAGACTGAGCCTATTCCAGAGTGATGGGCGTGTCAGAGTAAGAAGGGGAGCGCATGAAGCGATGCACCCATCATACATAGTGTCCACTGTACAAGCTTCTGGAGACAGTGTTATGATCTGGGGTTAATTCAGTCGCTCAGGTTTAGACCCAGCTACGTTATGTGGCAATAAAATGAAGGCAGCTGACGACCTGAATGTACTGAATCACCAGATTTATCTATCCTGATGACTCGGCCATATGCCAGGATGTACCCAAAGTACCATAACTGATAATGTTAACTGGTTGTGGTTTTCACTTGTGGCTCAGTTCCATGTATCAAGTATGACACAAGAATATTAATGCACTAATTCCTAGTATAATATGGAACCAGCAGAACCATTAATACTTAAGTGTGATAGACCAAGTCCTAAATAATTCTGGAATGAGGGGATTGAGTGCAGAAAAATGCCCTGAATGGGTCCTAAGAGTAAAACGTTATTCACTAATTCCTAACATCCGGCTTCCTTTACATCCGGTCTCATTCACAGACTGATCATCCGTAGAGATCATCTACTAGAAGATGCCTTTAACCAGATCATGTGCTACTCACGGAAGGATCTGCAGAGAAGCAAACTGTACGTCAGCTTCGTAGGAGAGGAAGGGTGAGTCGACCAGAGGATTACATTTCAATGGTTTGGATTGTACTCCAGTTTCAGGTATGGATTATTAATGTTGGTCTCATCTCAGATTTTCTGCAAAAAAATGTGCAAGATTGGATAAAGGTTTTTGCCCAGAGTGGGCTGGTTAGTTCGATTTTACTATAATGTGTTTATATTGTACTTGTTTTAGATGATGTAGTGGATAGTCAACGCCCTCTTTTTCCAGATGCGAGACAAGAGACGTACAATTATTTAAATTTCTCTAGTGTAGGAAAATAATAAATGTTTTACAGCCTTTTAACAACTTAATGACTTAGAGTCAGAGACGCCTACTCGGGCTTCTGGTTATTGGATATTATAATAATAGTAATAAAAGAGATAATGACAACTTCATCTCAGTGGCAGGTTAAGGATATTTATTGATTTATTGATTGATTGAACTGCTTGAATTTGAAGCAAATTTATAAAATTTATAAATTTATAAAAGTATTTCAGATTTCTTTATACCAGTACATTATAAGACCAATACATCACAAGACTCATCACTACAGTGTTTTCACTGCTGCAAATTAAAACTTACTTGTACATCAACTCCTCTTTTCTTTCCCACTCAGGTTGGACTACAGTGGCCCGTCGAGGGAGTTCTTCTTCTTGGTGTCCCGCGAGCTCTTTAACCCATATTACGGACTTTTCGAATACTCAGCCAATGACACTTACACTGTGCAGATCAGCCCGATGTCGGCCTTTGTGGACAACCACCACGATTGGTGAGTTAGCAGATAATACACAAAAAAAAAGTCAATAGAAATGATCATGCGATTTTAACGATTGACATCCGAACAAGCCGAAGATAATGAGAGCTAAATACCAACTGTCGGTTGACGACCATAAACAGCTGACCGGTAGAGATTAGCTCTCGATTTTTGTCATTTTTTGCCCAATGTTGGGTGACATTTTGAAAACCGCTTTGAAAAATCATTGCACTTTCATTCAGTTCTTTTATAGAAATTCACCATGTCATCAATTATGTGATCTACTCCTATGCATTGCTCAATACATGCTTATTCACAAATAATAATGCACAGTACCGTAGCTTGTGGTCACGTGACCTTGCACACCATTTTCCTCTTATTCGGTAATCGGACTCAATATGACGCCTGTCACTTGTGCATTTATGGCCGACAGTTGATAGCTATCATCTATGGAATGGAACAAGGGAGATAAAGACAAGAGGCAGACAAATGTCCAGTAAGTCCAACTGTAGCGATAAGAGATGTCTTCCAGCAGATAATCTGTCAATTCCAGACGACTCCTCAATTTCCACCTGCCGGCTGATAGTCCTAAGTGCTGTTTTAACTAATGTTACATCCAGCTCATCAAAGAAACACTTGTTACTCAGGTTCCGGTTCAGTGGGCGAATTTTGGGCCTCGCTCTGATTCACCAGTACCTCCTGGATGCCTTCTTCACCCGGCCATTCTATAAAGGACTGCTGCGAATGTGAGTGAGTCTTTCTACTGAGATATGTGTTTCTGCTTCAGTTCTAAATATTCAGTACATGTTTTTATTTTCTCTGGTCTCTCTTTTCTTTTATCGTGTCAACACTACCAGTGACAAAAGTCTTATATGGAGGATAGCATGCATAATAATTTATAACTTAATAAATGAATAATAAATCTAACTTATTATCTAACTCAAATTTAATTTGGCAATGAGTACACTTTTTAATTTATAAAAGAAAGATGAGCAGTAGTTGTATAGTTAATGCATTACATTTACGGCATTTGGCAGACAGCCTTATCCAGAGCAACTTACAATTTGTTCTCGTTATAATCAGAGAAGTTTAGGGGCCTTGATCAAGGGCCCAACAGTGGCAACTTGGTGGTGGTGGGGTTTGAACCTGGGACCTTCTGATATGCCTTAAACACAGTGCAAATTATTACTGAACAACACAAAATGCTTTGTTGTTGATTCGATTGCTGAATTATTATACTGTATAATATAAATGAAAGTTACAGGTTTACATCTGATTGTATTATCTAAAAAATTGTTTTCTTTGAGCAGACCACAAATCATCTCTGTCTCTATATATCAAATGTGTGTAAGAGCAGTTGACCTTTATTTTTTTAGTCCTTGTGATTTGAGTGATCTGGAGTTTCTGGATGAGGAGTTTCATCAGAGCCTGCAGTGGATGAAAGATAACGACATTGAGAACATGCTGGATCTCACCTTCACTGTGAACGAGGAGGTGTTTGGACAGGTCAGCTGTGTGCTCATGGCTTTTATGTTTCAGCAGTATTTATCAGCCACCATCTAGATTAGTTAACAAAAGTGAAACCTGCTGCAATTCATATAATATGAGGGTGTTCAAGTCAAAGCAGGACTTTTGATCGTGTCAGAATACATATAATATAATACCTGTGCAAAAATAAAATCTGTGTTTCATGTTTTTCTGACACGTCAGCTCTCTAAAGCCCAAACCTAATTCCCATAAGAGATCATTCCAAAACTAGATATTTAAAATTCATGGAGAAATTGTGAAGTAGGACCACAAGGTTGCAATGCTTTTACTGAGAAAAATGCTGACACTGCTTATTTCTGGCCCATGTGATTAGGAAGATAAGAGTCTGTATACTGCCTGTGATATCAGGGAGTGAGTATGTGAAAGTCAAGGGGACATGGCAGAAAGTGTATCCAGCATTAACTTTAAAGCCAACAGCCCTCCTGTTATACTTTTATTTATATCGGAAAAATCGTAGGTGGTTGGTTTGTGGATTGTTTAACAGTAGAGGCTTTCATCTTGTGCATTTCAAGAATTGAGCACAAAATGACAGTTTATGCAATAAGGTCCAAAAGTGCTGTTTTTTTCCAGTATGCACACTTTACAAACCCCATTATAGTCTGTGGAGTCATTTTTGCAGTGAGTACAGGGTACCATTTTAAGGGATGAATTATTTTTAATCTACATTACTTTTATCAAACGCAAGATTTTTTTCAAGCCCTTCGACGTGCCAAGTCTCGTTTTGTAATCGGACCAAAATTGAGTTAGTTAGGAGTCAGAGAAGCAGAAGTACCAAACGGATCTCCATAACTCAAAAACAGTGTGCTTTTTTTTTTTGGTGCATTTTTTTTCTATTCCATTTAACCTAAGAGACTCAGGTCCAGTTCCAAATAGGAAAAACAGTAATTTTGGGATAACCATCCATTGGAGCTATTCCCAGACTGGGAATTTTTTTGCGCTTTGAAAATAACAATAATGGGGTACCTGAGACAGTTTAAATGTTCTTTTACAAGGGTAAAAAGCTTAAGACAAAGCCTTTATTTGTCACATACTTTATATCATACAGTATAAAAAGTTATGAATGAAGTGCCAGGATATTCTCCTGGAAGACCCCAGTTTTAACTTTCTGGCTAATCCTCCTGCTTCATGATTTTCTCTGACCTGTACCGGTTTCTGCCGCATAACGTGATGCTTTACAATTGGGACCGTGTTCACCTTCACTCAAATGTTAAACTTTTTTTGCTTCTGTTTCCTTAAGTTCTTGTTTTTTCTCTCCTTAGTTTCTTGGTATTTGTTTCCCCTAGAAATCTGTATCCATGTTATGATTTTTTTCCCTGGCATCTTGATTTCAGTTTGTTTAGCTAATTATTGGTTCTTATTCCTGCCTGTTGGCTGTTAGTTCTTAGTTGTTGATTTAGTAAAGCTTGCATCCACTTCCCTGGATTTGTGTAACATTACACAGCCTTATCATGGATGCAGCAGGCTTACTGAGAACGACTTGGGCATTGAACATGTTTTACTTTAAACAGCAGTGGCAGCTTGAGATAATCCACATCATGTGGAGTCAGCTTGCTGATTTGGCTTTACACAAGATGCATTTTGGGGCGGAGGGCTCCCACTCAGATCGGTAATTCCCTCATTTGGGACATGTCTCCACCTCTCTGATCTGCCAAGTAAGTTACATCACCTTACTTGGCTGAGATCATGGCTTCCCCTCCTTGTTCAGCTTCAGCCTCATCGTGGTTGCTGCTCCCCCTTCTGGCACCCATAGGGAAGTCACTTTATCTAAGGAGACGCACACGTCACTTTATCCTGGTCTTGGAATAGGGGCTTTTTGTTACATGACAGCCTTTCAGGTCACAGCGATGTAGACTTCTTTGTTGCCCTTTTAGGGTTCAGCTGAACTGGACTTGTAGAGGTTCACAAGTTTTTTTTCCCTAAGGTCTTGGCTTTAGTTGCTCGGATTTTCCCACGGTATGAAATGCAGAGAAAGGCTCTGGCTCTTTTACTCATTGGAATTCTAATTGTACAAAGTGCTAAAAACCCGGAAAAAATATCGAATAGCTCCCGGATGTGCGCACAACTGGCGTTCAGTGCGGCTCGGTTCGTTCGCTCGTATGCTGAAAATTCTTTGTACGCCGAGACAAATTTCTTGCAAAATTTCAGTTCTTAAGGCAAAAATTTGTGAAACGCCGTTCGTATGCCGAGTGTACTGTATACAGTAGTAAATTAAATTTGTATTTCAATAACTGTTTTAATATGGTCTCTGATCCTGTAAAATAGACACCCTAGTTGATGTGGCAAAAGACATTTATGATAATTTGAAATTAAAAGTGGAGACTAAATATCTTTACGTGTTGAAAAATGTTAGAACTCAACCTTCAACAGTAATGTTAAGGCTAATCAATCATATTCAGGACAAGACATCTAGGGTTATAGTGGGTTTATTCTCATCCTAGACAAAAATGCCAATTATGCTTTTAATTATATGTTTTCTTCTACAAATTGCAGATTTCCCCTTTTACAATTTGATAGAATTAACGTTTGTATTACAATAAACAAATTCTTTATTAATTTTAGCTCATTGATTAATCCTTGTCCAAAAAACCTGAAGCACCTCCAGTAGTTTTTGCAGGTGTGTTATGCGTCATGTATTTTTATGTTTAATCAGAAAACTGTTCATATAGCATAAGCACAGCAAAATCCCCAGTGTTGATTTAACACCGTGCACAGGTCCAGCTGGACTCTGAAGGTGTTAAATAAATGCTGGAGATTTTACTGTGTGAGTAATGTAGTAGAGTTTTCACTGTTCTCCAATGTAATAGATTACAGAGCGGGAGCTGAAGCCTGGAGGAGCTGGTGTCCCAGTGTGTGAGAAAAATAAAAAGGAGTACATTGAGCGCATGGTGAAGTGGCGCATCGAGAGGGGTGTGGCTCAGCAGACCGAGAGTCTGGTGCGAGGCTTCTATGAGGTAGGGCATCATCATCATTGAGTATGGCACCATTGGTGATGTCAGTGACACCACATAAAATTGAAAAACATTATTGCATGAAATGTTGTGATATTTTTCCATTTTATATGTATGACACTTTACCTGGTTGTTATGGGAGACTCAGATCTCCCCTCTATTCTGTGTTGGTGTGGATTTTGCATGTACCTTCTCCTGTGTGTAGTGATTTCCTCTGGATACTCAGTACCACAGTTGACAGTTTATCTATACCATAGACACTGTTTGTCTGCCATTTCTTAATTGCCTATGGTGTAGGATTGGGTGTGAATGTGCTTGTGCCCTGCATTGGGTTGGCACCACATCCCGGGAGGCCACTGCCTTGTGCCATAAGTTTTCCTGGGCTAAGCTCCAAGCCCCTGGCAAATTTTCAGCAAACTTGCTTCTGAAACTTTTAAGATGTAATCCCTCACTGGTGGCACTGCAGGTTGTGGATGTGCGGCTGGTCTCTGTGTTCGATGCTCGCGAGCTGGAGCTTGTCATTGCTGGGACTGCAGAAATCGACCTGGCTGACTGGAGAAACAACACAGAGTATCGAGGAGGTACTGTAGGAATGACTTGGCAATGGTTTTTTTAAAGCAAGTGAACTGTTGATTAGATCATTTTACTTTGACATTTTCTAAAAATATGAATGGATCTTTCTCTGAAGGTTATCACGATGGTCACATCGTGATCCGATGGTTCTGGGCAGCGGTGGAGCGTTTTAACAACGAGCAGAGACTCAGACTTCTTCAGGTACACCAAACCAGATCTGCTGCTCTTGCTAAACTCAACCATACATGTTTTACATAAATTTTTCTCTCCTGTCACTTTGGGGCCGTGATATTTTCTGTCTGACTCCTGGTTTTTGTGGTGCAGTTTGTTACAGGCACCTCGAGTGTTCCCTATGAAGGGTTCGCCTCTCTCCGGGGGAGCAACGGGCCGCGACGCTTCTGCGTCGAAAAATGGGGCAAAGTTACTTCCCTTCCAAGGTATGTCTAGTCAGTCTAGGGATTAGTGTTATTAATTTTTAAGCTCATTTCAAAATAATGGCAGCTCTCACTGAAATCCCAACTGAAGCAAAGAGACTGTGATGAGCAGCAGTTTGGAATATGACATGGTGTGTTATTTATAAATTTATATAATATGTATAATATACCAGTACTATTATTAGATGTTGGTCTAAAACTGTTCTTCTTGTAGTTAAAATATATATGGGATCAGGATTGTACATGTATTTATTAAAACATAGGAATGCAAAATAGCCTAAAATACTCTGAACTTTATGAGAGACAAAAAATTACATTTTGTTTTGCATTGCATATTATACAGAAATAAAAAACAATCTTTTTAAAGTCTTTTTAATAATTCTTCCTTATTTAAATTTTAATTTCTTGAGAATCAAATTTAATTCAGTTATGAATGCAGTATCATGAATGAAATTGAATTGTGACCGACTTGATGGTATAGCATTTGAATGGTTTTTATACATGAAGCAAGTTCTTATTTGCTTTTTTATATAAGATAAGATAAGATGAGATAAGATAAGAGCTGGCTTAATATCTCATATTCAGATTTGCAGCTGCATCACAGCTTAATCCTCCATCTGTGTCTCCACAGGGCTCACACCTGCTTTAACCGTTTGGATCTCCCCCCATACCACTCCTTCTCCATGCTGTATGAGAAGGTGCTCACTGCTGTGGAGGAAACAAGCACGTTTGGTCTAGAGTGAGGCTTCAATAATCTTCAAAAATCTGAAACCTTTTTTGCCTTTTATTCTGTACCCCAGTCCTCATCTTCAGTCTTAATGATGGCCTTGTCTCCTGGACTCCCCTGACTTTTTCTCCCCTCTGCTATGAAACCAGGATTATCTGACTAAAGCATGACAGCTCTTTCTGGGATTTCTTCCTTCTGGGTCTTCAAACACACACAAACATACTGTGAATGCATTAGATCTTGACTAGGAACATAAACACTTCACTAGTCATTAATGCTACTAGAAAGAAAAAAAAATACTTTCTTACACGTAAACACATGTTACTGACACGGTGAATAAAGGTTACACTAAAATCTTCAGCAAGCGTACACAATATTTTCACTAAAAGGGAGACAAACCCACAATATACAGTAGATACAGTATACTGTATGCACATTTCTCACATTACACTGATTGGGGGAACGACTTGTGTTACAGCGGGTCGTTCAGTGCTGGTGTAACTGTAGCGCTTGTTTCTCATGAGAGACCTTCATTTAAAGATGAATCCCGCGGAGAAGAGACATGAGTAATTGAATCCACTTGTGTGGATATTGTGTGTTCTTATGTTTATTTTTTACACTTGTGGATTAGCAGTAAGGAATCTGTGCGATATTTAATTACAATTCTTTTACACACTTTGCTTCTGATGCGTGACCTTTTCAGAATATGATAAAGTTAGAATATTATAAAATTCCCATTAATTACTCGCTGCTTTCACGTAGCTTGATCCATGTCCCTTCAGCTGTACTGCATTCGACTGCGTGCTGCCTCAAACCTGATATCAGGTTCTTCACCGCATGTTATTACAGACTTACCTCGATCACATTGTAATCTAGGAACAATGCGTAACAACACAATGGAGCAGCATGCCATAATGGAATATAATCATGGTACAATCGCAACAAGTTCTCACGATTTTGGGGCGTGGCCGAGGCAACAAAGTTTCACATAGGGACGTCTCACATGTTTTGCCATTAAGTTCCTGCACTTTTGTAAGAAAAGCCTGCATTTTTTTTTATTTAAGGTTGTAATATTAAGAAGCAGAAGATTGTAACAACCTCAGCTATATGACCAAAAGTTTGCACACCCCAGATCATCATCTATACTATACAGTGCCTTGCAAAAGTATTCATACCCCTTGAACTTTTCCACATTTGGTCACATTACAACCACAAACGTGAATGTATTTTATGGGGATTTTATGTGATGGACCAACACAAAGAGGCACATAGTTGTGAAGTGGAAGGAAAGTGATAAATCGTTTTCTAATCTTTTTTAAAATAAATATCCAAAAAGTACGGCGTGCATTTGTATTCACCCCCGCTGAGTAAAACCACCTTTCGCTGCAATTACAGCTGGGGGTATGTCTCTACCAGCTTTGCACATCTACAGAGTGAAATTCTTAGCCCTTTCTTCTTTGCAAAATAGCTCAAGCTCAGTCAGATTGGATGGAGAGCATCTGTGAACAAGTTTTGCCACAGATACTCAATTGGATTTAGGTCTGGACTTTGACTGGGCCGTTCTAACACATGAATATGTTTTGATCTGAACCATTCCGTTGTAGCTCTGGCTGTATGTTTAGGAACGTTGTCCTGCTGGAAGGTGAACCTCCACCCCAGTCTCAAGTCTGACTTTTGCTGTCTTTTGCTGACTAAGGGGTATGAATACTGTTGTAAGGCACTGTATGTCCTTGTTAAACATCTCATTTGAGATGTATTCCTCCTTTAAGCTCCACTCTTCTCTTCTGAAAAGGCTTTTCACTAGATTTTGGAGTGTGACTGTGGGGTTTTGTGTTTATTCAGCTACAAGTGCATTAATGACTGATGTTGGGGTGTTGAGGATTTTTATGGTGCTGGCTTAGTACACAGGTGTATTGTTATGCTGAAACGGGTTTGTACTTCCAGTGAAAAGAAATTGTACAGCTACAGCGTACACAAAAACATTCTGTACATTTCTGTGCTTCAAGCTTTAGCAGAGACAGTTTAGAGAGGAAGCAGATTTGGGTGTGATAGTCAGGGTGCACATACTTTTTGCCATGTTATGTAACTTGAAAATGAAAAATCCACCCTTCTACCGAAATATATACAGTACTTTGCAAAAGTCCTGACCCTTCCGTATTTTTTCATATTAATTTAATTAAATGATGTAGAATAAATGAAAGAAATGGAAACAAACGTTTTACTGCGACAGGCTGCAAAGTGCCTAAAGATAGAGTTTAAAAATTGGTTCTTTATACAGTATTTCAACCTCAGCAGCGACCTCATTTTCCCTCTCATCTGTTCCAACCACTCAGGATTCAGCATCAGCAGTGTACTAATCACTGGGCTGATCATCTGTCATCATCTGCACCTGTTTCTCACTGGTTCATGCCTTAAGTTAGAATCATGGGTCACTATGTGGCTTAACAAACAAAACCATTCCTCTGAAACTGCTCAGGTACAGGGACTAGACTGAACATGTGAGACAAAAAAAGTCCTTTAGGAAGCCTGGAGAACTATTACTAAAGACTACATAAAAAAAAAATAATAATATGAAGAAATGAGGGGGGTCAAGACTTTTGCACTGTATTGTATGACATGCTTAGCAATTCTGGTGCTACTTTGTTGGTTGGTGCTGTATTTATATTACTTCTATGAGAATTCAGTGGTTGTTTGCCACAGTGACTTGCTAACGTCATTCTAGTGGTGTGTGTTAAAAGATCCAAAACAGTAGAAATTACAAATTAGTCGGGTTTGGCATCATAAAGAAAAGAGCAATACTTAACTCATTCATGAATCATTATAATTCCAGCTTAAAAGTAATAGAGACACTGGTGCAAACACTGGACTCAAATCCCAGAATGCAGTTCAGCTATAAGACAGGCTGAGTTAAAGCAGAGACTTGCTTTATCTAGTTGGCAATGTATGATTCACACTTCTGTGGGTGGAGTTTGCACGTTTTCCCAATGATTGGTGGGGTTCCTCAGGGTACTCCGGTTTCCCCCCAGAGTCCAAAGACATGTAGATTAGTCTAATTGGCGAGTGCAATGTTGTTGATGATGGTATCTGCATGAAGGTCTGGATGCAGAATGTACAGATGAGCAGATAAAAGTGCTGAGGAGGGTAAAGGACTAAAACTCCACTGCACTACTTTCTTTAGACATAGCTTAAGTGAAGGCACCACTATTAAAAGTAAATGGTAATCCAGCAGAATTATGGGTGATGTAGAAAAGACAAAGACAAACAATAATAGAAAAAAGTTAAGTAAAATATAGTGAAATTCAAGTTATTGTTGAATTCTAAATCTTTGCTCATTGTTTTCCAGGGACAAAAAGGCATGTGAAAGTAGTTTAATAAAGATTTGTGCTTTTCATTTTGACATTTCTAACCCTGCATTAATTGTAATTAAATGTTGCACAGATCCCGTGCTCTATTAAACACACACACACACACACACACACACACACACACACACAAGCTAATATGTTCTAATATTTGTCATATCCTGATGCTGAAGCTGCATGTCACCGGGTCTCCTGAGCCTCGTTTAACATCACATTTATTATGTGCACCATGACATTAATGGCAGCATTACAGTTGTAAATCGTTAATCTGTGGTCTGTGGTTCGGAGAGGTAAGCAGCAATGCTTAATCGGCCTTTGGATGATGTTTTTTCCAAAACCTGTTGTGTAAGGAATCTGATAAAGAAAATTACATTCAAATATGAATTGAACCTCATGAGAGCAGAGAAACTCAACATGATATTGTAGAATAAGTTTTATTAGCATGCAAACTGAAGATAAGAATAGAGGTTAGTGTGCTTTGTTGCAAGACTGTGACTCCTCACTAGTAATATCCTAGCGGAATAACTAGATTTTGTTTTCCTCTTTGGGAAAGACACATAATTCATCTATTACTACTTGTAGAATCAAATCAAGCTTAGTGGTTAGCACTGTCGACTTGCACATCCAGGTCCCAGGTTTGATTCCCGCCTCTGGTCTGTGTGTATGGAGTTTGCATGTTCTGCCCCTGTGATTGTTGGGTTTTCTCCGGGTACTCCGGTTTCCTCCCAGTCTAAAGACATGCAGATTAGGATAATTGGCGTTCCCAAATTGCCCGTAGTGTGTTAATGTTGACCGGAGGTTCTACCACGGTCATACAAATGGGAAATATAGTTGCAAGTGACGATCCCAAGCACCTTGCGATATCGCCTTCCTGGGTATGACATCAGCACTGTCATAGCAATGATGATGATGTAATAGCTATGACATCATAGTGCTTGGGCCCTAATAAATACAGTGGTCACCGTTGGTCTCCATGGTTGCACTACAGAGGTTCCCTGATGGATGAATGGAATGAATATTTACTAATGGAAGTGCTAAGGGAAGCATGTTTAACATGGTATATACATCTTGTAGTTGGAATGTAAAGTCAGGCATTTTAAGTATTTTTTTCTTTAGGTACAGTTACATACGGTTTCTTATTATTTTTATGTTAACAAATGACATCATCCAGGGGCCACCTGTCAACAAGCTCAATGCTGATATTTTTCCTCATGAACTGGTTTGCAGAAATGGGGAAATGTGCCTATTGTACTGGCACCCTATTACCAATCCACACATCTGCATCTCTAAACAAAAATATTTATGATTTGTCTCCACTTCTTATACATGTTTCCAGAGCAGCAGTGCTCTTGTTCTCTGTATAAATTGATCTATGGTTAAACTAATGCATGCAGGGTCTAAAATGCAGTACCTGAATTTCTTGACCCTTTGGTGTCATAGCTTGATATTGCATGCTGGAAATAGGGACCTGACTCCGGTCCTGATTTAGTTTTATTTGCATGAGGCATTGCTGTTAACAACGGACGGGGTTAAAGGAGAATATATACATCATCTATCGTATAGTTACCAGTCTTAATTTGGATTTTTTTTTTTGATGTACCAAAGGTAAAGACTGTCCATGAACGCACTTGCTAACGGTTTGGTGAAACTGAGCTCATGCATGTTGTTCACAATCATGTCCATGTTTGTATATAGTTGTATTATATGGATGCCTGTCTTGTTTCAAAATATATTTTGCACTGAATGTACCAAAAGGTTTTCTGACTATTGGTGATCTTTATTTGTGTGTTTGTTTTTTGTCTATTTAAATTTCTAGAACATCTGCAAAGTTCAAATTTAGGTCTATTTGCAGATGAGCATATAGTATAGTACTGTATATGTGACATGAGTGTAACCATAAACAGGACCAAAAGTGCACTGTCTAATCAGAACAAACCTTGCTTCTCCCTCATCCAATCAGAACAAGAGGCACGTACTTCACTCAGAGATCTTCTACTTCCTGTGGATAAAATGAAATTAGGAACTTGCGTCAAAATGCAACTCCTGTATTTCTCTATTTTTATTATGCTGTGGGAAAATCACCAAAGAGTTCAATACCTTTTAAATTCTGCAGGTTTTTGTTAGGTTTTTTCCCATCTAAATGACATCTTTTACTCTTGAAACTTCCTTTATGTTTTTTACATTCAGCTTCATCTCACTTTCATAGTTATGTATAGCAATTTGTGCTTAATTATGTTCTTTACTTACTGGAATTCAGGGACCTTTACAAATGATGTCATTTTTGTAATAGTGGGCCTCATAAAAAAATCCAGAAATTACAGATCAGATAACAGAAACTGAAAAATCCCCTGACAGCTCTGTTTAAAATGATTATCAAAAACAGTTTAAACAGTTTAAGAGCTATGAAAGACCAATATGTACTTTTTCACTAATATAGGCTGAATATTCACTCAACGGCCAATTTAATAGGAACATTAAGAAAATCATGCGGCAGCAGTGCAATGCATAAGATCATGCTGATACAGAAGAGCGCTATTCAGTGTTCAGAATGGTGGAAAATGTGATCTCAGTGACTTTGTTAATGCCAAATAACTTGAGAAATCGCTGATCTCTGGAATTTTTACAGTTGATGGTGCAAAAAACAACCAGTTAGCATTTGATTTAGCAGGCAGAAGCGGCTTGTTGATTTTAGTTGTGAACTGGGAGGAAAGTCAGACTTCCTCTTTAAGAAAATAAAGACTATACCAGTTTAAATAACTACTGTTCTCATATATACTGAGGCTCATATCCTTATGGTTCACATGTTCTCCTTGTGCTTATAGGGCTTCCCCTACATGCGGGCGTCCCTGATGTAGGCTGATAGTGAATGTGTTGCAATGCACTTTAACTTCACCTTACAGCAAACGGTGTGGTCAAACACACCTCGTGATGATGGGAAGGATCGATGGACGATGGATGGATGGATTGTTCCTAACCCTTGATCCAGAGAATCTTCTCTCCTGCATATTTTAGTGATGAAACAATTAAGCTGATAACATAAGTTAAACTAGTTAGTATTGGCTCGTCTCATGTAATGCAGATTTACATGAAGTCTTCATAATTACTGCAGCAGTTCTTAGGGATGAGTTTCCTAGTGGATCGTAGACTCTACATAAACTGTTTTGGGGAATTAAAATCTTAAGCATTCTGATATCACTTACATACATTTACTGCATTTGGGCAGGTGCCCTTATCCAGACCGACTTACATTTTTATCTCTTCATACAGTTGCACAGTTGAGGGTTAAGGGCTTTGCTTAAGGGCCCAACAGGGGCAACTTGGTGGTGGTGGGGGGGATCATTTAATCAGTAGCCCAACACCTAAACCTAAGCTAAGCTACCCCTGTCCTATATCAGAGCATCTATAGAAGCGTCAATCATCGAGTTGCCGATCTGATCAAAAACTGTTCATGATGATGGGATGCATGGATGGAGATGGTTCCTAACCCTTGATCTCCTTGAACCCCCTCTCCTGCACGTTTTAATAGTGATGTAACAATTCAGCTGATTGACATCATCCTTCAGAAACATTACATCTGGAAGGAACACTAGACAGGGGGTTCTTCAGGAGCAGGCTTATGAACCTGATCATCATCACCGCAGTTACCAACATCACCGCAGTTTTACAACGTGCTGAGACTTGAGGCACGTCGGGATGTGCGTCATGACGTAAAGTCGCACCCGGAAGTGGGAACGTGCCGTCCGTGCCAAGGGAGGAAAAAAACCTGCACTTTTCAAATCTGTGAGCAGGAAGGGAGGTGAGAGGAATACTGGGAGGGCGAAAAGAAAAACACACATATTTACACGGATTACATGAGTTAGAAAATAAATGTTTACAGTAAATATCAGAAGTGTGGAATAAGAGTTAGTGGAGTGAGTTATAGAAAGTGAGCTGGAGAACCAGGGAGAGTTTGTTTTTTTGTTGATTGCATGGGAAAGTAAGATTAATCTTCATCCTGTGCTGGTGTTTTCTGTCAGAAAGGGGAGATGCAACATGTTGTTGCTGTTGAGGACAGGCGCTTAAACGAGGAAGAGAAGTTGCTTCACTCACTCTGAGAGAGAGAGAGAGAGCGCGAGCTCACCCGTTCCGTTCTGTTAGCATTAGCTTTACTCTCGGTAAGTCACTCTGCTGTGTCTCTGCTTCATGGATCATTTACAAACTAATGTAGGAAGTCATACAGACGTAAAATAATAATAATAATAATAATTATTATTATTACATTAGTAGTAGTCATCTTAGACGTTGTTATTATTATAACTCCTTCTAGAAGTTTCCTGAGGCTGGTTGTTTACACTGTTTGACTTCCTCCTCTTTATTTATTTCTCTTTCATGACGCTGTAGAAACCTAAAACTGGAATTTATTGTGTTTTCATTGCTTTTCCGTTCATTTTCCTGCAGGATGATGGCCCGGAGGAGGTCAGAGTCTCGCTGCGGGCTGTTGGCGGACATCCAGACCCCGCTACTGCCCGAGCCGCTGGACTCGCTGTTCGACATCACCGGCGAACTCGGCAGGTTAGCACTCTCTCTCTCTCTCTCTCTCTCTCTCACTCTCACACACACACACACACACATATATATATATATACCTACGGTATCTCGAACTGCTCAGAGTCAGGACACACAGCGCATCAGTGTTTGTTGCGTATCTTCAGAGAGCATCAGAACTAGAGGACCACAGAACAGTGGAAGTAGGTGGCCTGGTCTGATGAATCACGTTTTCTTTTACATCATATCGATGACCGGGTGTGTTTTTGCGTGTACCTGGTCGAAGAGATGGCACCAGGATGCACTATGGGAAGAAGGCGAGACGGTGTGTCGCTCTGGGAAACCTTGGGTCCTGCCATCCATGTCGAGGTTACTTTGACATGTACACTATATTTCTAAAAGTATTTGCTCGTCTGCCTCCGCATGCATATGAACTTGAGTAACATCCAATTCTTAATCCAAAGGGTTTTATGTTATGTTGCCAGCTTCAACTCTTCTGTGAAGGCTTTCCACAAAGTTTAGGAGTGTGTTTATGGGAATTTCTGACCATTCTTCGAGAAGCGTATTTGTGAGGTCAGACACTGTCTCCCTTCTTTAATTCATCAAAGGTTTTCCTTAGGGTCAGGACTCTGTGCAGGACATTTAGGTTCTTCCACGGCGAAACATCATAATAAACCCTATGGGTGAAGAATTGGATGTTACTCAAGTTTATGTGCATATGAAGGCAGGCAAGTGAATACTTTTGGAAATACGTTGTAGCACCTTATCTAAAAACTATTGCTGCATCATGGAAAGAGTCTTCCTTGCTGGCAGATCTCTTTCCAATCAAGCGTCTCTGGGATGCGATCAGAAAAACAAGTCCCGATCCATGGGGGCACCACTTCACCAGCCCAGTTGGTGTCAGATACCACAGAATACCTTCAAAGGTCAAGTGGAGTCCCGAGGACATGATGATGATGATGATGATGATGATGATGGGTCAGGGCGTGACAAGAGGCATCTATTTAACATTACCAGGGTGGTTGTAATGTTACGGCTGATCTGTGTCTATAGATCAAATTAAAGATAATACTTTAAGCCATAACCTCAAAGCAGAAGTATTATTTGGTTGATTAACATAAGAGTTAAACTAGTATTGGCTAGTTTTATCTCGTTTGTATTTAGGAATCTGACAAGTAGGATAGGAAAAGCTCCCTGAGCTGAGACAACATGAGCACGAAACCTTGAGGGGAACCAGACTCAAATAGAAACCAAATAGAAATAGGGAGATTATATTATACATTATTACACTTCAGCTGGTGTAAACTACAAAGCCTGAAGTCTTTAGGATTACTGCAGCAGTTCTTAGGTACCAGTCTACAGTATCATAATGGGTTTGATTACTGAAGGAAGAGGGTGTGTTTGGGCATAAACTGTTTTTGGGAAGTGAAATCTTAAGCATACTGATGTGAGACCATCTATAGGAGCAGAAGGTGCATCACAAGTGATGAGCAGATGTGTCATGATCGCATTAATCTTACATTCGAAATGTTTAAGATCCTCGTGTTGGTGATAACCTTTGCGCTTTCAGGTCTACACTAGAATTCCGTGGAAGTAGCATGATGACCCTATTGATATCTTCTGTTAGACATATGAAAAGAAGACAGATTGAGGCGTGGTTATTTGGTTCCTGCTTCTCACTGAACTGTGAAAGGTTTCTGAAAATTGGACTTCAGAGTTTTATGTAGTGTTAAAGTATTTATGATGATTGTAAAACACAAACCTGTCATTATTATAGCTCATGTTTGTACAGTATGACTGCTTTAAACACTGATGCGTTGGCATGCCTTTGTTAAAGCCAGAGGAGGGTGTTGATTTATTTTCTGTAAATGCAGCCCTGCCAGTAGTGTAGCTGTGAAGCAATTGACAAGTCTTTAAAAAAAGGAAAAAAAATGCTGTGTTACTTTTGGCAAGCTAATAAGAATAAAGCGATTCTCAGGATGTGCTGTTGTTTAATCTGCGTCTGGGTGGTAAAAGTATCTCTGCTTTGCCTCTAGCCGCATTATTTTCATAAAACAGCACACCCTGTTGTGTTCTACTGTTTACCATTCAACATCCGCTCTTATGTTTGTGATGTAACCTTGTAACTGTTTCCTTAACCAGAAGAAACACCTCAGATAAAACTTTTAGCACCGTCCCGTCCCGTAGTCAGTGTGACGTTTACATGGACATGAGAAACCAACTTAAGTGCTCAAGTTGATAGATGCTGATCTGATGTGTGTGTTTATTCAAAGATGTGCTCTGAATTAAACTTGTTTGTCAAAGCAGTTGTGCTCACTGGAAATTGTTTAATATGCTGGAAATATACCAGAACAAG
>JAOTRS010000047.1:4812697-4822821 GCA_028565755.1 Dinotopterus cunningtoni
GAATTAATAATGTTTAGAAGTGGCTCTCCAACCGTAAGCATCACTTCTTTTAAAAATCTGGTTGGTATTGGGTCTAACAGGCACGTTGTTGATTTAGCTGAGGTGATAAGTTTATACAGCTCTTCCTGTCCTATACCTGTAAAGCACTGAAAATCTATCTAAAAAACAAACTGTTTAAAATGAAGCAAATAAACTATCCAAAATGTAATTTTGCCTGCATGTAATTATTAAATAATATTTAAAAAAAATTACATACATCCAATACAGGCCAAGGTGAAATTAAATTGTTAAATGTACAATTGTGTTTCTGCACCAAACAAGGATTTGGATGAAAATTTTCATAAATAATGTACTTATTCAGTTATCTTCTTTAAGCCTAATGTGAGAAACAAAGTCTTATTTTCTCCCTAAAGGTATCGGTGCAAGCCCTTATGTGATGAACTGCAACGTGACCATCGATACCCAGGATTTATCGCTAGGACGGGGCGTGGCAGCGGGCATCCGAGAGTCCAGCCCGGGCGGAATCCCTGGCGTGCAGGTCATAGCTCTTCCTCATGAAGGTACTATAGAAATCGCCTGCAACGTAGAAAGCGTACCAGGTCCAGCCGCTGGAGGCCCTGGCTCATGGCCAGCATTCCGAATTGGGAATCAGGAATTCTGCCACGCTCCGGCATCACTAATTGCCACCCGGGTGGCGGAACTGGCCGGGTGCCAGGGTGTGACGACACGAGGGACAGCGCTGGTTGGGTTCACACCGCTCGAGTGTAAGAGACTGGCTGAGAGAGCGCTGTCTCAGGATATCGGAGAGTTCTGGAAGGAGCTACATGGAGTGCGCATGTAGACAGTGAGACAGGAATATAAACACTGTCCTCATGGAATTACTGTGCTTATGGACATATTGATCATTCAGTAGCTTTAGGATGAGAATAAAAATAATTTAAAAAACAGCTCTAAACGCACTGCCTTTATTATTATTATCATCGAAAAGATAAATTCCTGTTAACTGCACACACTCAGGTTAATAGAGTTCATTGCAAAAGTTTGCACCCCCTCCCATTGTCGGTGGTTTGGTTCGTGAATGGATTATTTTAAGCACTTTTTTTAAAAAGGGTGTGTATTCATTGACAGGTTTATGTTTTGTGACAACAGCTTTATGCTTTTCATGGGTGTGGCAGCTGCAGTGTAATCTCTAACCACACCAAGAGGGGTTTCATCATCTTACAATAAACTAAACTGGACCAGTGCTGTGACTTATCATGGGTCCTTTAGCAGCACAGGATGAGTGAGCACAGCCTTGTTTGGAATGTGTGTGGGGTTTTTATAGGACTTATTCACTGTCTTGGGCACTTCAGTAACGTGTGTGAGGAAGGAAAAGAAAGCAAGACAGTGAGTCTTAAGTGTTGGAGCTGGATAGGTGTCTTTCTGACTTGTTTGTTAACCCATTAAAAGAAAAAAAAAGAATGGGGTTGAATAGGTACCAGTGGCAACTGTGATAAAGGGCCATTTTGAGTGTGTGTAGTGAATGTGACAGTCTGCCATAACAGTACGGCAGCTCATGAAGACATTTTTTTGTGATAGGCATGGATTTAATAAAAAAACAAAGGATGACCACACAAGTTTGAATTGGACAACTTTTGTTAAATTTCTAGTTTTATTTCTAATTAAATAAACCTACGTGTCAGAACCATCACCTCTCTCGCACAGTCACTTTTGGTATGTTTTTGGCTGAAGGGTTTCACCTCCCTTCCACACAAAGAAAAGGCAGCCAGTGGGCTCCGTCTGCGCGTTACGACAGCAGTTTACCGTTCCTGAACTCCTTTGACAGCAATTCTTTAAAAAAATTAAGTGAAGAAAGTGCATTAAGTGTTCAAGTAAGGGTGGATGGTTGAAACACCATATCATGAGGGCACGTGTTGAGACCTGGAATTAAGGGGGAAAACAAGACAAGGGGTTGTGATCTTTAAAAAAAAAAAAATAAGCTGGTTCTCCAGAAACTCTACTCTAACAGTCCTAGGTGAAAGAGGACAAAGCCAATACTCAGTTTATTGCACTGTAATATTAGACTCTGTGTCTTGATTGGCAGTTATTCTGAGAAGAAGGAAAACAAACAAGACATTCAAGTTTTGAGTGTGCTTCATCTCTTAGAAGCACGTCGAGGGTCCCTGCCGTTGCTGATGGTGACGGACGGTTTGGGAGGTGCAGGCGGTCCTACAGTGACCGCCAATGGAGGGCCGTTTCCAGGAACACGGCCATTTGTTCTCCCGGGAGCTGGGAAGTTGGCAGCCGGGGGTGCGATATTATTGGGATACGTCTGCATGGTGCCATTTCCTGCCATTTAAAACACATCCAAATGAGTCAGTTCTGTCAGTGAAAACATCTTCGAGCATGGTACAGAGCTCTGTACAGCACTGCCTACATAAGGAGATTACATCATGACTGACTGATGGGTTTCATACCTGCTTGAATAGGAGGAGGTGCATTTTGATTAGGTGGGGAGTTTCCACGCTGTTCTTTACCCTATTTTAGTGGGAAGATGAAAAGACAAGACACTTTAAATATCTGGACAAAAACAACTGCCTGTCCCTCATTAGGACCTAGATCAAATAAGTTCAGCTGTAACCACATAGGAAAATGTGTATTTTTCGTCCCCCCCCCTTGATTTTCGAAATCAGTACAGAACTTCCATGCGGCTGATTTTGGCCTTACCGTTTTGTTCTGCTGGTTGGCTTGGGCTAGCAGCTCAGGATTTGGCTCGCTGAAGTTTGGAACTTCGGAATACACCATGCAGAACCTTTGCAGAGTTTGTTTTAAATATAACACATTAGTATTACAGACTGCATGAAGAATGTTAAAGGGTAAAGGCAGCAACACAGTAATTTAAATTATTTATTATTATAAAAATTTTTAACTCAAACTTACTCTCCGATTTTCTGCAAATCTCCACCCCGGCCCATGTACAACGTAAGACACCCTTTCCAAATAGAGGCATAGCTATAAAACAAAGGGGTGAACCAATTTACAAGCCAGCATTTTAAAAACACTGTACATGACTGTAGTGTGATCAGGTGAGTAAACGTCATATTTTAATTGCTCATTAGAAATGTACAACATTGCGTCCTGATTTCACTCAAGTCACACAAATTTCCCTGTTTAAAGACCTCTGAGATACAAACCTACTGAATGGCTGTTGTACACCATTTAGATTTTAACCCTATGCAATTTATCTTCATTTTAGATAACCATTACATTTTCAAACAGCTCGCCGACGCACCGTTAGGGGTGCTATCCGCTCATGTGAGCTCACAGATGATCGTGATCGGCTGTAATGCAGTGATTGATTTGAGCACCAAGTGCCTTCCATCCCTCCCCGCTGAAAACGCTCGACCAATCAGCTCTCTCTAGGCCCCCGGATGAAAGGGCGAGCACAGCTATGCCATACACGGTATCAAAACCATCCGTGACATCTAAAAAAAAATGTCATAACTGATTAGGTGTTTTCTGCAAAAAGAAAACGATTCCAGTTTTGTACCCGAGCCCCCAATAACGAAACTAGACTCCATATTAACGTAAACACATCCTGTTATTTTGGGCTTCCAGCCTCCTTAAACACAGTATGACTGCAGATCAATCCCTACTAAAATGAGGATGGGTTCCCTGTTGAGTCTGGTTCCTCTCAAGGTTTCTTCCTATTGCCATCTCAGGGAGTTTTTCCTCGCCACCGTGGCACTAAGCTTTTTCATTAGGGACAATCTGATCTTGATTTATATGCATTTCCTCACACACCTCATACTTTTTTCTTTTTTTATTCTGTTTTATGAAAATGACTATTGTTGAAAGCGCTATATAAAAAAAAAAAAAAATTTAACTGAATTGTTAAAATGTAAAAAGATAATATTTCAGGTTAAGAACTCCAACTAGATGCTGAACGATACTGAGAGGAAACCCATTGAGAAGGAAGTCAAACCTCTGACCTTCTGATCGGTCAGTGGTTAAGGTGTTGGACTACTGATCAGATGATCTTAGGTTCAAACCCCCACTGCCACCAAGTTGCCCCTCAACCGCTTAGATGTATAATGAGGAGACAATGTATGTCACTCTGGATAATAGCGTCTGCCAAATGCCATAAATGTAAATGCAGACTGATCAGCCATAATATTATGACCACCCAACTAATATTGGAACTACTATTAACCTTTTCCTCAACTTGAAGCTCTTCCATTGGATCGGACTACCCAGGCCAGGCTTACCGCCGCCCATGACCTTGTCATCAATTCACCGTTTTTTCTTCTTTGGGTCACTTTTGGTACGTCCCAACTACTGCAGGCAGAGGAACACTGATGCACATGGCTGGGTTACGGTTAGGTTGGTCCGTGTAATCCGATGGTTAGGGTTAAGGCTGGTCTGTGTAGTCCGAGCCAATAGAGGCGCTAGTGATGAAAAGGGTAATGCTGGTTGTGATCTAAAGGTGTCAGAACACAACAGTGCATCACTGTTATGGTGGCAAAAGGGGTGGGGACCAGGCAGATAATTAATAATCACTAAAACTTCCTGAACTCTTAATAAAAAGTAATCTTTTTTTAGTTTGCAGAATTTGGAGACCTCCAGTGTTTAGTTAAGCTCTGTGAGAACTTTTACCCCCGTGTGAGGCGGATGATGTCCCCAGGCTGGATCAGGCTGCCCAGTTCATCCCACACTGAGATGGCGATGCTGCCACTCTTATCTGCCACTTTGCACGAGCGCACCTCGTGCCCATCCTTTGTCTTGGTCACGCGACCTGAAACAGATCACACACACACCTCTCTGATTTAATTCGGACCACACAAGAGACTTTATGCGCATGCGCCATCAAGCTAGTGTGTAACAGACAGCGGAAGTGAGTTACGCAACAGAAAACGGAATGAAAAAAATGCATTAACACACACAGGTCCTGGAGAGGAGGAAGAATTCTCCTTCCTTTTATCACAACTTACCTATTTCCAAAACTATAAAGACGATATGCAGGTTTTTAGATCCCGGCTTTACATCTTTGATCAGGCTCGCGGAGTCGCTGTTAAGATTCGACATCGTTTAAACAAAAATAAAAAGAACTGGAAGGGAGCGAAGAAGAAGCAGCAGCAGCAAGCGGCGCTCGCGCTCAGGCTAACACTACATTAGCTGGAGTGTATTAGCTAGCGTGCTAAGCTAGCCGAGTACACTTATACGGTGTATATTATTACTATCAATATTGATAATAAAGCGGAACTGTTTTTTTTTTTTTTTTTATGAGTCCTGTTGAGTACGAGACTTTTGGTCTGAAATGTTGACTAAAAGAATGTCTTGACTCGGAAAAAAGGGGAAGTCACACTAAAGTTAACCCCAAAAACCACTTTATAATTCTTTAAAAAAAGTAGCTTTTATAACCCAGCTCTAGTCGGTCTTAATGGGAGAACGACACCGTGAGAACTTTAAAACAATTAATGATTTCCCGTACCGGTGTCTTGATTTAGTGAGCTAAAATTTAATAACTCTGCCATGATGAATATATTCATAATAAACTCTAATGGAACTGATTTAATCCGTGACCTATCTATGGGTGACACATTTACAATGATAGATTAAATAAAACCTAATCGCGACCAAAAAAAAAAACTAAATTAAAAACAAAAAGAAAATAATCTAGCCATTCCCTTTGACATTACTACCTAACGCTACTGAACCCGAACAAAAGCCTGAGAACAACGCCAACGTGTGTGCGCGGCGGTTTTTATACGACTCGGGCCGTACCATAATTTGTCTGAATAAGGGGGTGTAAAAAATTCAGCTCGGTTACGGTTAATTAAATAATCATTGCAAATTTATATATTTCGAATGATGTAACTTTATAGTTTCGATTAAATATTAAACAAACAAAACTATTGATCAACTCATGTTTAGACATGGAAAGCATTCACTAAAGCGCCGGTGATCCCCCCCTGATCTCGGCCTCTGATTGGTCGGAGCCAGCGCTGTGTCCACATGTTAAGGAAATACCCCCGCACACACGTTGTGTAAAATGATTTGATTATACACCCAACCCAAATATATTTCCGCTGTATCTTTTACCTGCTGAGAAGTTTTCCTTTCATCATCCAAAGCTTTTTTACTCAGCAGTCCTCCATCTTGCACATCATCGTGATGTGAAAACACTAACGTTACTCTCTCTCTCTCTCTCTCACACACACACACACACACACAACAGTATGAATACCATGGGCCAGCCATTGCAGAGCTCGTTTTGTCACCCCCCAAAAAACCATATGCCATTTCACATTTTTACACGCAGTTGTATATTAAAGATGAAGGATAGGGTCTGTTATTATACTGCTTGTTCACATTTGACTCTTTGCATATTATACCTGTAACAGATATTACACCCCACCCATACACTTCACACCACAGTACAATTTCCTGCCACCAGATTTATACAGTCACTGGTTTATTGAAAGAAATGTGTTGTATGAGGTGTTATCAAAAAGTTTGGAGACTAGTTTTGTAACACGCCAACAGATGGCAGCACAAGGCTGCACGCACACTCACAGGGAGCACTGATCATCAGGAGTTGTGCAAGTGGTGCTATTCTGACCATGTGCTGTACCATGTCTGCTACAGTATTTCATCATTTCAACTGGGCAAATCTGCTACAGAGACGTTTGACATGATTCAATACGTTTACGAGGATGTTGTAATGAGTAGTTTGAGGTGTTTTGAGTGGCACACACGTGCTTCAAGAGCGGACGAACATCGCTGGAAGACGAAGAGATCAACAAGCTCAACCCTCGAAAATGTGAAAACCATTCGGCAACTTGTGCATGATGATTGTCAGGGAACAATTCACAACAATGCTGCCATTATGTGTGATACAGAACAGTCCAGGAGATCCTCACGTGTGATTTGAACATGTGCCGTGTTGCTGCCGAGTTCATCCCCAGGCTGCAATATTCAATATACAGTTTTCCTTGCTGGATGCAAACTTTTGCACTTGATTCCTAGACTCACTATGTGTAGCTCTTATGACTCAGAGCATTTTAGCTATTTTGTGTTTTCCTGGTTTTTTCTTTAAATAAACATATATAGGGATATAGGATTATGCAGTATAGAGTAACGCATACTTTGTTTTCAGCGCAAAATAGGCAATATGATAATCTGAATTAAATTAAATTTTAATCAATTATATAAACATGCTACAACAAACTAAGCAAAAAAAAAAGAGTTACATAGGCAAAGAATCACATGATCACATGTTCATGTGTTTTTAGGAGCAGAAGGAACACCGTGCCGAAGTCTGCCAAAAACTCAGTCAGCATGCTGTGGATGACCCATCCTTCATGTTGAGGGTACTATTGAGGAAACTTGAGTGTACAAGAACGACCCTGAGACGAATCCACAGTCTTCACAGTGGAAGACTGAAAAAGGCTAGGCAGGTCCGCAGCTCGATCAAGTGCATGCTCATCGTCTTTTTTGAAATTTGTGGCATTGGGCATCGAGAATATGTGCCCAGGGGTGAGACTGTCAAATAGTGAATTCTACTGCCAGCTTTTAAGGCGTCTGAGGGAGGACGTACGGCGAAAGCAGCCAGATGTGTGGCCTACGAATCTCAAAATTTTTATATACCTTGTATAAGGACAAAGGATCTTGCACTGCATCATAAAATATAGTCTTTTGTTGACTCCTTTATTGTACAGCGTTATTGTCATTTCAAACCTGTAACAGATATCACACCCCACCCGCACACTTCACACCACAGTGCAATTTCTAGCGACTAGATCTGTACAGCGTCAGTGGTTTATTGAAAGAAATGTGTTGTACAGTGTAACTGCCTGTTTTACTGTGCAGGTGGCAATAAATCTCACGTCTCTAAAGCAATGCTAATTAAAAACAACTTTGGGAAAGTGCTTACGTCTTATTTCTTTCTTGTTTAAACTGTTCAAACATATTATCTGGCTTGGGTGTGGGTGGGTGGAAAATTCAGGGACTAATTCATGTCTAAATGAATGAGCTGTAATGGCTTTAATAAATGAGTACAGTGATGCATGTTTATATAACAATGTAATAATGACAAAGATTTCAAAATAAAATTTTCTGTTTGAAGATCTGGGCTGTGTGTCAGACCTGCATTGTGTTACATGGCTGCTGTTTACAGTGTCGTTCATAAAACGTGATATAAAAAGCAGTTAAATTTATTGCGTATTTATTGTGTATTTTAGAATCGATTGCAGAGTCTGTGAAAAGATAAAATGCGAACTCGTCACGAACAGGATTCGAACCTGTGCGGGGAAACCCCATTGGATTTCGAGTCCAACGCCTTAACCTCTCGGCCACCGTGACGCTGGGACAACTCGCTTCACTGACATAGTTTAATAAGTAGAAATCCGGAAAACTAAAATATCGTAATACGATTTAACGATTTAATTATTTTAGAATATGCATTATTATGTTTTTTTTTTAATTCATTTAAATGTAAATAATTTTTGGGTTTCAGTATTACGCTAATACATCTGTAGGGGACTCCTCAGAGGTTAGTTCGCAACATTTAACTTCACTGTTTGCCCGGGTTCACTCACAACTTCCCTAAATAAAACCTAAAGTTCGAAATTCCTCACGTTAGACACTTAATATAAGCAGCGCCACTCTATGGCGACTTAAGCCTTGCTGTATATACGGATACACGTTTTTTTTTAACATAATCCTGCAGGTTTCGTATTACATTAACGTTTACATTTCGATGTAAACTGAACCTGGCTGTTCGGTGATGTTTCGGCAGGGTAATAAATGTGATCGGCAGGGGGCGCTCGAAATAAAGCATTAAGGTAATCGTCTGTTAAAGGTTGGGTTGATCCTGAACGTCTCCTAGTGGACACGTCGTGCTGTAGGGATGTAGAGCTGATCCACTTCCCGCCGTCCACGACGAGTTTCTGTAAAACATCACGCTCTCCTTACATTTCCTTTCCTCATTATGACTTTGTGCACCGCCCTTCATGGCAATAAAGTCAGACACAGGCATCTCAATTTCTTTCACACTGGCCACTGGCACAGTACATAACTGCACATCTATCTATCTGATCAATTAGACCAACAATCAATAAGTCAATCAATAAGTCGATCAGAAAATCTATCTATCTATCTATCTATCTATCTATCTATCTATCTGTTTTTGTAACATAAGTTTTATAAGAATACATGTATATACACTCAAATGTTCTGAGATCTTTATTGTGCTGAAAAGTATAATTTACAATTTATGGAGACAAAGTCATAATCCAACCATTTTGTGTTAAAACTTGTAAAAAGACTTTATATATAGAAAAAATACAAACAAAACCATTCAATACGAGATGGCATGATATAAACGGTGGTTCAACAATAAAAAAAACATGTTAGTGCAAAAAAGTGTAAAACAAGTGAACAAAATCTCAATGCACTTCTCGCTTCTTTCTTGTTTATCTTGCCACAGTGTCTAAAAAGTTAAGGAGATGCTATACAGACTGATACAGAATGATGGGAATATACAGTATGTACCAACTCTGTTTTCAGTGATACTAATGATACACATGGTGATGTTACCTCCATGCTGTCCTGGAGCATCAGGTTGAAGCTCTTTCATCTATGATGTTGTGGACAAATGAAACCCAGTTTTAATCGACAAACATTTAGCCGCAGTAACACATTTGAACGGTGCAAACCGTACATCCATGAATCCGGAAGTGACACATCTGTCTGTGGGAACTGTACACACAGTCATTCACCAACACCACTTGCATGTTACAGGAACTCAGCTGGGAGATATTGCCACATCCCACATACATTCCTGACCTTGCTCTGAGCTTTGTCCATATTTAAGGAGTTCCTGGGAGGCCAAAGTTTCAGACATGAAGCAGGTAGTCCGATCATGGCTCCGGCGTGGTAAAAAACTTTCTACCTTGATGGTGTACTAGTACTAGTGAAACACTGGGATAAGTGCATTAGTGTATCAAAAAAATCTTTATGTGTTTTTATGTGGCTATATGAAAATTATTATTTCATTTCATTTCCATTTTATTTGTATAGCGCTTTTAGCAATTGTCATTGCCGCAAAGCAGCTTCACACAATCAAAAGAATTATTTAAGTT
>JAOTRS010000047.1:4827704-4845505 GCA_028565755.1 Dinotopterus cunningtoni
GTATAAACAGTATATTAATTTATTATGGTTTAGTGAGTTCTTTATTTAGGCTCGAGTCAGGTTGGATGTTGAATTTATAAGTTACAAAAATGAATAAAAGGTGGAGCCTATTTATTATAAGTAGTAAACAGTATAGGATAAAGCGGTATAGAAGATGAGTAAGTGAGTGAGTAAACAGTATGACTAATGACAGCTTGACTGAGGCATAACTCCTCTCATGTCTGTAACTTGCAATATTCAATATACAGTTTTCCTTGCTGGATGCAAACTTTTGCACTTGATTCCTACACTCACTATGTGTAGCTCTTATGACCCAGAGCATTTTAGCCATTTTGTGTTTTGCTGTTTAAAAAAAAATGGGTCGCATAGGCAAAGAATCACATGATCACATGTTCATGTGTTTTTATGGTTAATTTTTGGGTTTCTGAGAACAATAATGACAACAACAACAACAACAATAATAATAATAATAATAATAACAATAATAATAATAATAATAATAATAATAATAATATGCTCATTTTGTGAGTTCTTAATTTTTGTGACATCATTTCCATATTCCAGTAATGGTAAAATTACACATTATAAAAGGTGTAAATGATAAAAGTAAAAAGTAATGATAACCTTTGTTCTACTTGACATATCTGAAACCCACACGTACAGTTTGATGTGTGAAGGCTCCCCATTAACACACACTAGCAAGGCTTCCATATAAGCACATATTGTATATATATTTTTGAATCGTCATTGACCTATGCTGTGCTGCCAGGACACGGATCTGCCCGCCTGAGTTTGGAGGGTTTTAATGCCTGGCACCAAACATATAAACTATAATTTCAATATATTCTGAGCAAATTCCACACATCACTGGACCCCCCAGCATTGTCCCCTGTGATGACATTTTTTTCTGTGGCTTAGTGTAATTAGTATTATAAGAATAGAATTTAAACACCATATATTTAGAAATATATTTATGCATTTATTTTTACACAAGGTTTACCCTGTTCATTAGGAACAATCTACAAAGTGACTTATGACATAATAGCCAAGATATCTTTATTTTTTTTATGTCTCATTATTCATGTTATGTTGTAATCCAGAAATGCATGTTTATCAGTGACAATCTGACTCCTTAAACTTCAGTCGAAATTAATGAGGCACGCCTACAGCAGCTAAGGCTTTGAGAGACTTACGCTTTGTGTGTGTGTGTGTAATATTAAAATGACATTTTAAAAATATACAGTAGCATACAAGTAGTCATTTAAGTCATTCCAACATTTTCTACATTACAAGCCACATTTTATGCAAACTCAAGAGTACCTTCCTATCCAGATGAATTACAAATAAGTTACGTGATGCAGGTTATGAGCTTAAAACCTGTGTCCATTTATTACTGTATCTCTTAACTAAACTCTGTTCTAAATACTCTTCTTATAATAAGGTCCAAATCTTTCAATTTATACTTAACAATTCAATTCAATTCAAAAAAAATTTGTTTATATATTGCATTGTTGTGAAGCAGCTTTGCAGATTTAAAAGGAAATGAGAGAAATGATTATGAAATGTATGAGATAATACGCAAATCTGAGGCAATACACAGATCGTCCACAACATTATGTTCACTCGCCTAAAATTTAGTAGGTCCCCCCATTTGCCACCATAAACAGTAATAATCTGTGTGCTTTGACACCTTTCTATCACAACTAGCATAAACCTTTCCATCACCATCAGCGCTTCTGTTGGATCGGAATACACGGGCCAGCCTTCGCTCCCCATGTGCATCAGTGAGATTTGGCCGCCCATGACCCTGTCAACGGGTTTCCTTCCCTGGATCCTTTTTGGTATGTCCTGACCACCGCAGACCAGAAACATCCCACACAAGCTGCAGTTTTGGAGTTGCTCTGACAGTTGCTCAGTCCTCTAGTCACAATCTGACCCTTGTCAAAGTCAATCATATCCTTACGCTTGCCCATTTTTTCTCCTTCCAACACATCGACTTCAGGAAAAATAGGTTCACTTGCTGCGTAATATATCCCAGCCACTTCTAATCGCCATAGCCACTGTAAGAAGGGACAAATTTTAATGGCTACAAAAGTGCCTCAAAGCAACTCCAAAACTGCCGCTCTTGTTAGATGTTCCTGATGTGCAGTGGTCAGGACAGACCAAAAGTGAACCAAGGAAGAAAAACCAGTGAACTGGCAACAGGGTCATGTGTGCTGCATGGGAACGAAGGCTGGCCCGTGTAGCTCTATTCAATAGAAGAGCCACTGTAGCTTAACTTGAGGAAAAGGTTAATGCTGGTTTCGGTAGAAAGGTGTCGGAACACGCCAGGTATTACTGTTTTGGCAAGGGAGGGAACTTACTCAATATTAGGCAGGTGTTTATGATGTTATGGCTGATCTGTGAATATATAAATCATAATGATCAGCGACAGTAAAAAAAACTAGCTGAAATTGCAATAGAAAGAAACCTTAAGAGGAACCAGACTCAACAGGGAACCCATCATCATTTTAGCAGGGATTGATCTGCAGTCCTACTGAGTGTTTGGAGGCTGGACGTTCAGTATAACAGGAGATGTGTTTAAGTTAATATGGAGTCCACATTCATTATTGGAGATACAAAACTGTTTGTAAGAATTTAATCGACTGAAGTCCCAAGCCATCAGAAAATATCTGTCTGCATCAGCCGAGTCCAAGACCAACTTTATTGTCAAATTAACACAAGAACAGAGAGAGCAAAGTCAGACTCCAAGCCTGTCTCACATGTGGTTGGTGTTAAAAAAGAGATGTGGGTAGATCTGGGTGTGGAAAGAACACACACTCTGTCTGTGCAATATCTCCAAATACATCCTTTAGGTAGGATTACTGTTTTGCATTGTATGCCCTTTGATTTGAATACTACTTACAGATAACTACGCATTGCATAATAGTGTTGTGTCTAGTTATAAATTCATATTATAAAAAATGCAGTTCTACTGTATATAATTTATTCCTATGATAACATGAAGCTTCACACCGAGCTGACCGATGTGAACAGTGATGAATCTAACCGTACTACTGCGAAGCCAAACAGCTGAGAGAGCTTAGAGGCAGAACACCTGTGGATCATGAGGGTCCTGCATACCCTGGCCTCCTAGTCGAAAGATATGCAATCAATCCATTTGAAAAGACAGACCTCCACTTCTCACATCTTCACGCCATGGAAAATACACTGTAGAGGAGCAATCGATCAGGATCAGGAATGTGTGTGTTTTGTTTTTCCTTGCCTGGTTCATCTCATGGTACATCTCAACCCTCAGCACAAAGCTGGAAAAAAACTGGAGCAAAACCACTTCATTTATTAATTTATTCATTATTTCATTTATTTATTTATTTATTTAGGTCATGATAAAAAAAAAAAAAAACAGAATTTTTTTTTTGATTTCTGTTACAAACATGATGTTAGTGTAATGAACCTGTCTAGGACAAAGATAAAGATAAATGAAGAAATATGTAACCGTGTTGTCTGGAATTTTTTTTAGGTCCTCCACATATATGTTAATACTGCAGTTAAACTTTAAACTAGCAATACCAATGTATAGCAATAAATAATAGAATCAAAGAACAAACCAAAACTTCATAGATCTGGATGAAGTAAGCAGAATGTATTGCAGCAATAGAACTTAAGTGAGCTGTACTCAAATGCTTAAGTGGCAAACTCAAACATCTTCAAGAGCAAACTGACTTGACAAGTGTATGCACATTTCTTATGTACTGTACATGGGGAGGAATATTTTCTATTTCCTGCCAACATTGACTCCCATTATAATCAGATTTTCTTTAGATTTTATATCATACTTTGACTCCCATTACAGTCCTAATTTTCTTACAATTTACTTCCCGTTATCTCTAAACCTCTTTTATTTGGTTTATAAAAAAATAGTACACCTTGACATCTGACTCCTAGATTTCATCCCATTTTAACTTTATATTTATCTGAATTCCTTTCCATTATTTTTATCTTTATTTTTTCATTAACGTATTTTGCTCGATTATATAAATAATCAAATATATTATTATTTGGTCGATGTATGCAGTAATATAATCAACAGAATATTCATTTTAGTAAAATAATATAGAAATGGGGTGAGGAAAAGCAGAAGTGAGCCAATAAACAGCAAACATATGGCGTCCAAGGACACCATACCAGCAGGTATAATATTAACAGGAACATGTGTTGGACACACATGCAAGGTGTGTATCCATGCAACACTCACATGTTTTAACAAAGGGCAGTAGATGAATAACCAGGAGACAACCAACCGATTGTATGAATAATATGTTTAATAAGAGTAGACACAAGAAGGAATAATATGTGCATCTACATGATGAATAGGATAGAATACAAAGTATAAAGCCCAACATAAAATACAAGAAGAAAAATAAGAAATCACATATCAACCGTTCTATGAGCCAGCACAACACCAATAAGAATATCAGTAAGGGGAATAAGAGCAGAAAGGCCACGATTTAGGAGTGGTGTAGGTACGGGAGAAAAAATCCGTTTGGGTACCAACAGACGCCTTAAAATCGGTCTGAGTGCCAACACTTACATGACAACAGGCTCTAGAACCGACGGAGTTGGAGCTGTGCTGGACTCTGGCCTTACGGGCCTAAAAGCACGAGAAGGAGGGCTATAGGTCTCCAGATGCAATCTTTTAAAAGGACCGGGTTTGAAGTCACCCTTCTTGAAATAAGTAAGCCCTTTCTCCCGTAGATAGTGCATTAATGATCCAGATGGCTCGGACTCAATCCCGGATAAAACTCACCGAGGCCCGGTCCATGACAGGTTCAGTAGGATTGTACCTCAGTAGGGGTAACATCCGGACTACCCTGACTGTCTCTCTGTCAGCTCTTAAGCAATTATGATTAGCTATAAGATTAAAATAAAATGCGTAAATACAACAAATTGGGAAAAATAAGACAAATAATTAACAGTGTAACACAGATGCTTACCCATGGCCTGTCTCTTGAGAACTGTAGAATAAACCGGAAAAAAAAATAGGAATGAATAGTAAGAATAAGTGTCACCCTAATATTTTTTAATTTAAACAAAGAAAAGTGAAAGATAATGGAAAATAATTAGCAAGAAAAATGAATTATAATGGGAAAAAGTTATGAGTACAAGGAGGAGTCAGATAACGAGGTACATGAAGTAATGGAACATGGTAGGGAAAAAAGTAGTTATAACGGGTGACCTTGTTGGACAAAGCTGGACTATATTGGGTTAATAATTGACTGAGGAATGGAAAAAGGACTAGGTGTCCCCCCCGCCCTTTTGCAAACTGTATAAAATGAGCATGTCAGGCAGTCAGCTTTGGGTAGTGCTTGGGCTTTCAACCGAGGCATTGCTGGGCTGGCTCACTTGGGTTTTATTGCTGCAAAGTCCAGAGTCTTTCTTTGGTTGTTTTGACTAGAGTTACAGTATATGTTAAATAGTTAAATTAAGGGCAACATTAATACGTGGAAGGAAAATCTCCCACACAATCTAAAAAAAAATTAACAAGACAGCGGTTGTTGTTTTTATGTCATACACCCTGTTATCTAACTCCTGTATTTCCTGGTTTACTTTACAGTTTTTAAAAGACAGACCATGGGTAAGCATCCCTTTATGTATTGTTTTCAATGTTATTGTGTTTTATTTTGTTTATGTAGTGCTTATGTGTCTTATTTTACTCTGTTGCAGCTAATTGGGCCAGCTCAAACGACCTCCGCATCCCTCCGGATGATCCAGACAGCACGGACAGCGATATCAAACACCACGTCGAGGATCGAGCCTCCGTGGGTGCCACAGAAGCTGGGCGCCAACAGTCCTCCACACAGCACCCTCAGGAGAATGGGTCCATTCACGTCGAGGATGGCGATGACAATCCCGGTCCCACCAAACGACGTTGCACACCCACTCCTTACCCGCATGTCCCTTCGTCCGCAGGGTCAGAGCTTAGCGCTGATCTATCGCCAATTTGTTATGATGTTGCCATTCAGACCGATTTTGACAGTACAAAAACTGGTGATAGTGTTACCATTGGCACCCAAACGACGCCGAACCGTGTGAACAAATGCATTTCTACTTTTATACCTCTTACTGAACTTCCTGTGGATGTTGTTCTTGCTCAGAGAGTATTGCCTACTGATATGTGATATCTCATCTGTGCCCTTTGGATGCTTACCCAGGCCCTCCATATCTTGTGTTGGGGCCCCATACTCTGTATGCACCAATTTGTAAATAGGTATACACACTGGTCTTTAAACCTGTTCTTGTTAGCGTTTCTGTACGTTCTGTTCCTTTAGTGTATACTATTTCTCTATTGCATCACTGCCCTGCGATGGATTGGCACCCTGTCCAGGATGTACCCTGCCTTGTGGCCTGTCTCCTGGAATTGGCTCCAGGCCTAAAAGTAAAAAGATAGATACTGTATGGACTATCAATATTGCTGAAATGTGTGCATTTAATTTTTATCCTGCTATAAGGTAGACACGTGGGAATGTAGTGCGTATGAATTCTATTTATTTATAAGCAATATTGAAACTCGAACTAGAATTCAAGTCCCCAGTATAGCCACATCTATAGTGAACTTGTATGTAAAGTATTTTTATGGCTCTTGATTCACAATATTAGCTAATTAAAATGAGCATTTACTGTATAGCCAGGGGAACTAAATCAAAATTTATGAAGGTCCGGTCAATACAATTTTCTTTGAGCCGAGTTCTGAATTTCATGTTTGTTGTACGGTTTCAGATCTCTCTCTTTATGTATGCAGTCATTCTAATTCTATTTTTTATAGCATTTTAATCATATTTATTGTAAGTTACAAGTAGACAGTTTGAACTTTGATGGACATGTGTATTTCCTTGTATTTGTATGGAATGCAAACAACATTACAGTAAAAAAATACAAACTTAAATCTTTTATCAATCTTTAGTGAATCTACCTATCTAGTCATACCTCTGCTCCAAAAACCTTATAGTGTGCTTTTTATTCCGACCTCAAGGGAAAAAGCGCTAGATTACTGGTATATTAATTATTCTTATATATCAGGAAAATATCAGGGTCCGGATAGAACTCTCACTCAGTCCAGATCCGGACCATGGTCCGCCATTTAGTGATGCCTGGTATAGTCGCTTTTTCTGTTTACAAAACTGTATTGACTCGGGTTTTTGGTAAGTATGCATAAATAAAGCGAAGAACCACTGTTTCAAAAAAGACATGTGCTGTTTAATCTCAGATAAACACTTTATTAAATGTAATTTTCAGTGTTATCAATTATACTGAAAAAGCATTTAGCTCTTAAAGCAGTAAACAGTGTTTGGGGAAGGGAGACCATCCACATCATAGGTTTTTTTTTTCTTCAGAAAAAGGGCATTTCTTATATATTTATTTATTTATTAATCTCTCTATGGAATCACACTTGAGTTGATTATCTATTGTAGAACAGTATATTGGGAAGGATAATACAGAAGGTGCAGTATACCTAGGATTGCATGCAATAGAAGTTCAAGACTATATACAAGAAGCTATAACAATTTTAAAATATAAATTTTTATAAGAAATAATTCAGTTTGTTTAATCACCCATTACCATGTAGAGCCCAGTTCGAGAAGAATTTTTTTTTTTTTTTTTTTTAACACGTGCCCTGTTTTCTATCAGACGAGCACTTACATAACACAACTGATTTTGAACAGATGGTGTGCTCCTGTGCCAAGATCTCTGCGAAAGATGGAATGCCAGTAAATCTAAGACGCTTGCTCGACAGCTACTGCAGCTGACGGGGGAGATTCAGGTGCCGACATGGACTTGTCCTCCACTTCGTCTTCAACATTATGATCGCCATTCTCATGAGCGTCAGCTCCATTATTAGCTTCACTGGGCTCCTGTGACTCCTCTTCTTCTATAACCTTGTTTGAGGGACCATTCTCAAGCTCTACATCTTCTGTAGCCGAGGCGGCCCCATCTGCGCTGCCTGTAGGGGACGGACTGTGCTCCTTACCGTTAAACTTTTCCTCTTCGTTATGGACCTCTGCCAGCGGTAGTTGACCGTCTGGTCCGCCCATGGGTGGCAGCTCCACTGTGGCATTCTCACCCACAGCTGGCGTAGCCTCTGCTTCTCCATCTCTCACCTTCTTGACATTGAAGGTCATCGGTGATACACGATAGGACGAGCTCTTGCTGGTTGGGCTTTTGGGATGGCTTGGAGAGAAGCTCTTCATGATCTTTTCACGCTTCTCTGGGGGAACAATCTTGTTGATCTTCTTCTCAATGCTGCTGCGTGAGAAGGCCTTCTTTAGGCTGTCTACCTTCTTCAGACTGGATCGCTTAAACTTGTCAGTGCGAGACCACTCTAGACGTTCACTTGCCATGCCTGGGAACTCATCCTCATGCACCTCTCTGGGCAATGTGCCTCCCTCCAGTGGGGGGCTCGCTGCGCCTTCCTCTTCATCAGAGGAAAGGCTGATGGTTTGCAATCCTTCCTCATGGGGGTAGTTGGGATCGATCACAGAGGCACGGGCAGAGGCAGTCTCATCCTGAACAGATCCTGAGGCAATATCTCCTGTGGACTCCTTAGTGAACAAGGTGGTCGGGATCTCATTGTCCTCCTGCAAGGTAGAGAGAGTGATAGATGAGTCTACATGAGGAAAACTATCATTAAACTCATACCATGACATTTTTTTTCAATACATGCCTTGGAGCACCACTGTAGTGTATTTTGTTGTTTCATCCTTGCCTTTTATGAATGTTACCATATGGCTTGATTTGCCCTCATGACCAGAATTTGCAGGGTACAAACTTACCCCAGATCAACACTACGCATGGGTACACACACATTTCTTCTGGATCTTCTCACAAGGTGCACAAATGTGGGTTGTTATGGCTTGCCTTATGGTTCTATAATAACTTTGTGGGTGTTGCCCTGGAAAGAAACACATTTCGAACCAAAAAAAGAAACAAACAAACAAAAAAAGAAAGATAAATTCTAAAGAGGCGGTCTTAAGTCAAGTCAGTACTTGATGGTGTGAAAAGTTGAAACATTCGCCATGATTTAATGCACAACCTGAATTTGGCTTTAGATTAATGAAAGACTGGAGCAAGGTGAGCAAGCTTCATGATAGCACCAATAGACCATGGGAAGCGACACCTGCAACCTGGCATATATACATATTTATTTCTAATCCAATTTTCAGCTGTGATCAGGATTCATGAACAGACCACGAATGTCATGGTCGATTTACGTTGCCATTCTGTTCCAAACTCTGGCGCCCTATAGCACACCTTCTCACTTATATACATGGACACACATACAGTATATAATATGCCTCATTTCTTATACCCAGGTTTAAATACAAAAATTAGTTTGAGAGATATTCTCTTCAACTGGAGTAGGGTTGATCCTGAGGGTAGGGTGGAGCAACATTGCACAAATCCCACCTGCTCACTAAATCAACCTCCTCACCACACACACGCACACACAAACATGTATATACATGCACAGACCTTTGAGAACTTGCTCAGGAAAATGTTCAAACACAACGCCTGCTATATTTATGTGCATCTAAATGTGATGCATTTGTGCATTAGTGTTGTTTCTGAAACCGTACATACTGTATAAAAAATAGGAAATAAAAAAAAAAGAAAAAAAATTGAAAATGCTTTTTGCTCAGAGGGTAATGTGAGAATTACATAAGTGTGAGGTATAAAATTTCACTTTTGGCATTGGTGCCACAACCTGCCTGCCATCTAAATGAAGCTAAATGATCTTGCAACTTGGTACACTGCTAGAGAAAGCATTTATCAGATAATTAATCATTCTACAAAGTTTACATTGGATATCAAGAGAGGCTACCAAAGAACTTTCAAGGGTTTCCCCAGAAGATTACTTACTGTACAGTAAGAGGTCAACATTTTTCAAGAGTGTCGGCATGCGATCTAAGCGTTCTCAGATCACGAAAAGGTTTAGAAGATATCTTCCAAGATCAAAGAGAAGACTTTTATCCAGCCATGACCTAACTGAAGAGTTGCTGTGTGTTTTATTTCATTATGCAAGATTTTAAAAAATCCACACCAGCGCACCTGTGCAAATAATCCAGGCTAAAGGATTTGCTGTTCGCATCTAAAAACAACGATCTGTTACAGTTTTACGCCGACATCAACTTTGTTATTCAAATTTAAATCTCAATCCTCTTCTTTATTGTTTTTTTTCCCCCCTAATTTTTTGCCATCATGCACATCCAGGGCCAAAAACAAGAATTGAGGCATCATAAAGGAACTTCACACACCTTCTTCACTAAGCTCAGAGTTTATTATGGCACCGCTGTGAACTTTTGAAGAATTTTTGTCACGTTGTGGACAAATGAAATCCTTGAAACAGTTTGCATTCTTTCTTAGCTGTTTGTGACAGAGCTTGCTTTACAAACTGCAGATTTTTTGGGGCCTTTTTTTTTTTTGTATAAAGACGAATGTACTAGATCTTCTGCGAGCCGTTTGAATTCACTTGTTGCACCATAAGACTTTTGTGCAACAAATCCCCCAAAGGCTCAGTTCCAGTCTAAACCAGCATGCTTTCTGGGTAAACCAGTTTTTCTCCACTGCCTCTGGCTTTACGGCACTGAGACACACACACACACACGGAGGCACTCATGTCACTCGTAAACAAGATCAAACCAAAAAACTGAGTTGGAGCTTGGTGAACTTTTTAAACTAACAGTGCTAAACTGAAAATAACAAGCACAGAGGGGATTAAAAATACGAACAAGCGCACGGTTCAAAATTCATACCTCCTAAAGAAATCACGCCTTCACTGCATTTTTTTTAAAAACCGCCTTGTACAGTTCGTAAGTTCACACTCGTCCCCAGGTGAATGAGGAACTAAGAGGTGTGTTTTAATGAGAGAGAGAATAAAACAACAAGAGACGAGGAGGTGAGCTTTAAGTGTCATGTTTCACACAATGCGAGTCTGGCTCGAAATGAAACACTGTTTCAAGTCAGGCCTCAACCTGAGAGCAAGAGCACACAATGAGCTGCTAGGTAGATGACATACGAGCATGCTAGGACACACAATTGGGACTTCACCGTCCACTGGAAAGAGCAGTACACCAGCTAGAAAATCACACCGCAAGTCTTTAGATACAGTATATCAGTTGTTTCGGTGTAGGTTTCACACAACTAAGTCAGACACCGTGCTTTTGCGAACACTTTTAAAAGCTCTCGCTTGAATCAGGACCTCTCAGGGATCCCTTTAGATGAAAAACAGAAAGATAAGAAATTTCATAGACACCAGCAGTAATGATCATATATTTTATGAAAATAAATTAGTCCAGTTAACTCCAAGGTTGGGAGTTTGACTCCCGCCTCTGTGCTTGGTGGGTTTCGTCCAGGTACCCCAGTTTCCTCCCACAGTCCAAAGAGATGCTGATTGGTGGCTCGAAATTGCTTGTGGGTTGCGTAAGTGTGTGTTTGTACCGTGATACAGAAGGTTGGCGCCTCACCTAGGTTGCACCAAGCTTTGTGCCTTTGAGTTCCCTGAGCTACCTTCACCTCTCCAGACCTTAGACAGGATAAGTGGTATAGATAATGAATTCAGACTATATTTACATTAACCCCACTCAATTTAAGAAACCAGTCAAATTAGTTACCTATAAAAATACATGATATCTTTGTCAATGGTGTCAGAACTTTGTCAGAACTGACAGTTTGTGCTTCACAGATGCATGGTTGTCCCAGGACCTCACCTTAGGAATCCTGGATTTAATCATACATGCCAATTTTTTGTAGATCATCTCTCTAAAAAGTGTGAAATTATTTTCTAGTTGTTGTTGGTCTTTCAGCTGTTCCCGTCGAGAGGTCGCCACTGTGGACCATCCGATCCGCACTCACAACTTGGCACAGATTTTACGCCGGACGTTCTTCCTGACGCAACCCTCCCATTTTATCCGAGCTTGGGACCAGCACTGCATCCAGTGGCTGATGAGGTTTGGGTTTGGACTTGTGAATTGTACCCGGGCCTTCCATTCTGCATGACAGGCGAGAAACCTACCGCTGAACCACCAATGCTCTAAATCTGTTCATATTAAGAGTTTCAAAAGATTAAAAGTAACTGCTATATTGCTATATCGATACATGAGATACTCTCGGTGTACAGTTTCACCTCACAGTGTTCGCCTCTGCCCTGAGGTCTGCAAGATTTCTTCAAACATTTGCATCTGTTTTGCTTATATTCCTCGTTTCTATCCTGACATATGACCCTGCTGGACACAAACACTAAACATCGCCATGCCAGCTGGGCATTTTACTGTACATGGCTTGGATTGGATGGATCTTGTTTTTTACCAGCTGTCTTTACCTTTATTTTTAATTCACCAAAATGCCATTTTCCATGAAACACATGATGTGCTTTCCAGCCGAAGGGATATGAGGTGACTTGGCAGCTTCCCATACAGGCCGGATCAGAACATACCAGTAAAATCATAACCCTCAGTACAGTTCAAGGTCTACTTTTGCATGTATATTTTCAACAGCCAATAAAAACGCGCCATTTCTAATAGATCGGCTGTGTTAATATAATATTTTCAGCACAGCCAGATCGACGACGCACACAAACCTGTGGCTGAATGACCAGATTTCTGGACTGATAAAAACTAAAAACCAACATGTACGACTGGTTTTGCTTGTTTTACTGCTAAAATGTGAATATGTGAATAGATTCACAATTCAGATTTTTTGCTATTAATCTATGGATCGTCACAGATTTAAAGATGGTAAGGCTCTCCTCCAAAGAATGTTTTGTTCTGTACCAATGCAGTTTTAAGGATTATGTACTGCACGATATGATCTTTCATGATGTAACCATCATCAAAAACTTGAAGGACTTCTGATCGTTTGCACAACTGAATATACAAACTGTGTTCTCTTTATGGTGAAGATTTTACTTCCTAGGAATAATTTGTTGTTATGCTGATTGTCCTTGAGCAGATAATGAAATTAACATTAGCATCTATATTAGCATTAGCATTCCTAGACTGCACTAAACATGCACATTTTTAGAAACGCTGTACGATTAGGACTTTGGATCCTTTCTGTTTTGAGCACCTGAGAAACCTGATTTTAGATTCTTCTCATGAGCTGTTTGATAAATTCAGACATTTGCCATTTCGATTCTGACCTTCAAACAAGTGCAAAACAGAATTGCGATACGGAAAAAGGGGTGGGCATTTGGTGAGGGCAAGACAAAGAGTGTATGTCTTGGAAAAAACATCGTGTCACACGCTTGTACCCTTGCTTCAACGTGTAATCAGAGCCCAGAAACTTAATGCACCCCAGTGGAGGCCTCAGACTTATTGGAGTGGAAACACTGGGTGGAAGAAGGATGTGTGTGTGTGAGAGTGTATGAGACAAGACAATGGTAGTGCAAGTAAAAAAGTGTAAAAAATTACAGGAATGAAGCAGAGGAAAAGCAAATGTAAAAGAACAATATAGGAAAAGTCATTAAAGGTGGTTCCACAGGAAGGACCAGATAAAGGGTGAGGTTTGTGTAGCAACTGTAAAACTGCACTTAAAGCAGCGACAAAACGCAAGATCCTACTGAAATACTGACCAGATGATGAAATACTTTTTAAAATTGGTCAGGGAAAGAAAACACCAACAAGAAGCGAGTCTCAGATTTGTGTACAGACATGTAGGAGATTTGTAGAGTCATGTAAAATGTTAAGTTACATGTACACATAAGAAGACAGGAATATTTCCTGGTGCTTTGGAACGCGTAGTCATGTTATTATTGTCAACATGGTATAACATATTATTAGTCATGTTATTATGCCATATTTACATATTATGCTGCGGTACTGAATGTCCACTTTAATAAAGGTACTTGTGTATATAAGTATGCAGAAAGAAAAAAGATCTTTTATATCTTTATATTTTTTTATCTGCACTATTCTATTCTATTCTATTCTATTCTATTCTATTCTATTCTATTTGTATAGCACTTTTTTAACAATGGTATTATTGCACAAAGCAGCTTTAAAGAATTAAAAATGATGGAAATAAATTGTTAGGAATGTGTATAAATTATAGTTATCACAAGCCGGGGTAAAAACACAACGCAAAGGAAAACTCCCTAAGATGTATATTACGTTACTATACACATACCCAGTTTTGCAGGGAAATCATTTTCCCCCTGGATTGCACATGACTCATTCAGGGACGAAAATCCCCAGTGTATTAAAAGCCTCTCCCTGGTAATATTTGACTTGGAAAGCAATGCTGATTCATCTGCATCTACTTTGACTAACCGAAAGATTGAGCTATTGAGTGTGTGTGTGTTTTTCATGGAGAAACAAACAAACAAAAAAATCACATGAAATATCACTTTGTTAAACCTGCACTTCAACTTCAATGCACATGTAAAGCACATGAGTTATTATTACAGCACATTGCATATTATATAATTCGTCTCGAGTCAACGGACACTGGGTCGGACTTCAGCTGAGGACAGGGCTTCTGCAAAACAACCAACGAAGGCTTATCACAACTATGCAAAAAAAAAAGAAAGAAAAAAGAATACTATGTATGGATGATGTGTGACCACATGTGAGGAAGGAAGGATGTCGACTTTCCTCTGGTTGAAAGAAATGGCGAGCACCGTGACATGAACCGAGGCTTATACTGTATGTTGATGCTCTGTTTGCACACATAATGTTTTTCATCCATGCGTTGCCTGGTCTTGATACATGTTCAAAGAATCAGTGGCATCTTTCCAAGACGAGAGAGCACACAGTCAGTTGGCTAGAACACAGAGACGCTGTTCAATAAATGTCTTTGTACTGCAGGTGAGAGGAGTGCCTACGCTGGAGCAGAAAACTGTGGGTGGTGTTTAACTGCTAATGTACTGAGACAGCAAAACTTACTGTGGTTTGAAATATTTGTATTTTCCGTTTCCCTGTGCTGAAATCCGATTGGGCCTGATTCAATTTCTCTGACTTTAATTTTAATATCAAGGTTTATACTAATAAATATATTACATGATTATTTCTGTAGTATTAAATGCTGTGGTATATTGTATGGTATATGGTATCCACAACCAATAATCCATCCATCCATCTAAGAACCTCTGTAGTCCTACTAGGGACCGTGGCGGCCAATGGCGACTATTATATGTATTCCAATTTTTACAACTGTTGTAAGACCAACATTTGGTTCACACATTTAAAAACGCCAATTAGCCTAATCTGCATGTCTTTGGACTGATGCGAGGAAACCGGAGTACCAAACACGGGGAGAACATGCAAACTCCATGCACACAGACCCCCCAAGGTGGGAATCGAACCCGGACCCTGAGCCACCGTACAATCCACCAATTTAAGCATGCATTAATGGAACAAATGCCATTGTGACTCATTGATACGATGAAATAAGGAAGACGTCTCCAGTATTAGTGCTTCATAAAATTTTTACCAAAAGTTGATTTGGTTTAGAACTTTTGCACATGAAGAGCCTTGTTTATTTCAAGTTATTACCTTCAAGATAAGAAAAGAGAGCAAGAAAGATAGGCTGATGAGATAGCGGTGGTTTTCAGCTGCTGCTACGATACGGAAGTAATAAAGTTATTACAGTACTAAGTTGTCTAGTGAATTTTCTGTGAGATTGAATGTAACTGTGAATAAAAAAAAGTTATGAAGTTAGTGTTAGTTTACCAACTTTGAAATATTGTCTTTGACGGCAATGAGAATAATAATAATAATAATAATAATAATAAAAAAGATACATTTTGGGATGTGGTGTAATAAAAAGGCTGCAACAGTAACCCTCTTTTACATCTGGTCACATGATAAGTCCTTACATAACAGTTTTTTTCAGTTAACATTTGTTTATTTTCAGTGTAAAGCAGTTGCAGTCAGTTTTTTTTTAGTTTAATGTCTCGCTGTTTAAACACTCATTGCTACTCCTGCTGGTACTAAACCACATGACTGGAGTGGCACGACTCTGGCCTTTAAGCCCTTGTGCTTTATAAAATGAGTTTTAACCAGCACAATACAACCACTTTTCCAGGTGAAAGCGACATTCAAAAAGTACAAAAGGATCCCAGAGCTTTGACACTCGCACATTTTTTTTTAACCAAAGAGAGTGTTTAAGCAGCGTCTTTTGAAACGTAGTTTTGGCATCAATCCACGGTAATGCACTTGCCGCGTTAGATTTATGGCATCTTTGCACGGTTAACAAAAGAGTAAATCCATTGGTGGCTGCTGAGTCACCGGAGACTCCGGGACAGGACAGGAACCGCTCAGGCTCTCGCGGGACACTTTGCCTAAATCCTCGGCTATATTAAGTAAACAATGAGTCAGGCTAATTACACCAGCTAGTATAAGGTAGCTATTATGGTGTGTATGTGTGTGTGTGGATGGACATCTTGCTCTTTGTGTTTTGAGCAAATTATTTGACATTATTTAACTTCGCTGTGGAGCACATTGGAGACATACAGTATGAACGTATTTAAAGATCGCACCATCTTTCAAGATCCTAATAACTGGACAGCCCTGAGTGCACAATTAAATAGTATCCACAGTACACTAAAAACTCATAATGTATTCTTAACCAAATTTTTCTTCCCCTACAAAAAATATGATTGTGACGTCTGACTTTGGTGATGCAGCATCGAGACCCCGGATAAGTTCAGCACACATTTAACTCCAAACCATCAAAATGGTTGAGTCGGCTTTTTGTTTTCAAGCGTGACCAGCGCTCATATTATCGGCGTCCTGATTAATAATCGATCCGTGAACAAACACACAATGCGCTTTACTGTTTGCTTACGTTTTTTATTCTCACCTGATGTCTTTCCAGCTAACTGGAGGCGAGTGAGATAAGAAACAGAACTGACAAATATGAGTCGGTTAAGTAAGATCAGGTCTGAGCTCTCTCTCTCTTTTGTAGATCACTTTGTTTTTCCATCGCTTCTACTTCCTCTCCCCTCCCCTTAGCTATCTGATATGATCTTCCGCGATCATCTCTTCGCTCTCACTAAGCACTTCACCTAGTGCTTTCTCTCTTTCTCCTCTGCTTTCTCTACTTAAAATTTCACTGCAACCTTCTCTCTCTCTCTCTCTCTGTCTCTCTCTCTCTGTCTCACTTTGTGTCTCTCAGGGGGGTGTAACCCAGCTTTGCCTTGGAGCTCTGGGAGTGAGATAAGCAGGAGCCAAGCACAAACAAATAGTTGAGATGGTAGGAATGAACACACGTATCTAAACGTCTTCTGTAATTCTGAACACTAACAACATTTTAAAAACATTTATGTTGTATATTTTCAGTAGTCCTAAAAAGTATGATCTGAACTGAAGCATATTTTATACTATAAGTTATTTATGCGTCTATTCCTAGGGATCGTGAGTAGCATGGTATCTGAAGTACACTGTGCCAAGTCGTAACGCTCCGGTGAAGTTTGTTGTCTTCCGAGGAACTGATTCCAACGTTAAGAGTAACTCTGGGTTTTGTGAAGGTAAACAAATTGAGGAAGCGACAAAAGAAAAAAAAAAAGACTTGCATACTTTCAGTTAAAAAAAGAACATTCTTGGGAAATTTTGTGGTCCGCTCGTAGGTTTTTGTCTGCATGTCTGAATACGTTTTGATAGAGTCGGACTTCCTTTTGTAGTGACCCAAAGGAGTCATGAACATTCCCACTTTTTACATTCTGCCACATGCATACAACTGCCACGAAGCAAAAATAACAACAAGCTATCAGTGCAGACAAACACACACACACACACACACACACACAC
>JAOTRS010000047.1:4886540-4902637 GCA_028565755.1 Dinotopterus cunningtoni
ACTTCTCTTATGTAGAGGTTCACAACGCCTAACTGGAAGTTAGCTCTCTGTCTCTATTCTGTATGGAAGGCCACACACAGACATACTTCTTGATTAAAGAAGAGAAAATCAGCAGGGTTCTAAAGACAGCGGGATTACTGGGTTAAAATCTGGAAAACGGCCCCTGACTGAAATGTCAATCCATTTTATTTAGTGACATGAACCATCAAGCTGATCTATCTCCAAGCCAGGGGGCAGAATACAAATCAGTTGGTTTAACTATCAAAATAATTAGTTGTACAAAAATCCCATTGACAAGTTTTGTTAGCAAAGCAGAATGTCTGATGACCTCTACAGGACTTGATTGTGCTGATTGCCTGCTGTTGCGAGACAAGGGTTCCCTGCGAAACCTGCTGAATATCAATGAGCTCTTGATGATGTAGAGCAAAGTTGGCTCCATTAACAGAGATGAAACTGTCATTATCTCCCTCATTCCTGCATCCTATGTGATACGCTTGCGAATCAATCATCCATCTCATGTCAGTCTTTGAGTTTCAAAGAAGCGTTCAGGGACAAATTTGAAATGTTAACTGCATAGCACACATGGAACATCGCAGTATCTCATCAAAAGGTTCAATTCACACGGTTATTGCTAGAGCTTGAATCAGAAAAAGACTCGCAATCTGATATTCAGGCACTGAGATTTTCGATTTGATTCGACAACACTAATGCCTGATTTTTCTCAAGGAGAATTTTTTAGTTAATATAGTATCTAATTACCATTTAAATGTTGTGTACAGTGCCATAAAAAAGTATTTGTCCCCTTCCTGATTTTTACACTTTTTTTTTGCAAAATGCTACTTAAGTGATGTTACACCAAGTTATTCCAAGTAAATATAAAATGCACTTCCTAAATGATGATTTCATTTATTAAGGGAAAAAAGCTGCCTGGCTGTATGTTAAAAAGTAATTGCCCTGTATACCTAATAACTGATTGCGCCAACCCTGGCGCCAACAACTGCAATCAAGTATTTGCAATTGTGTGTCCTTCACATCGCTGTGGAGGAATTTTGGCCCCCTCTTCTTTGAAGAATTGCTTTAATTCATCAACATTTGAGAGTTTTCGGGCATGAACGGCCTGTTTAAGGCTCTCAATCGGATTTAAGTCCAGACATAATTTCTTAACTTTAATTTTGTTTTTTTTTAAGCCATTCTGAAGTGGACTTGCTGGTGTGTTTCGGATCAGTGTCCTGCAGCATAACCCAAGTGCACTTGAGCTTGAGGTCATGATTCTCCTTTAGAATTTTCTGGTAAGGCACAGAAATCATGGTTTCATCAAATATGGCAAGTTGTCCAGATCCTGAAGCTGCAAAGCCCCAGACCATCACATTACCACCACCATGTTTGACTGTTGGTATGATGTTCTTTTTTATGAAATGTTTTATTAGTTTTATAACAGGACAATCAGTCCAAAGAAACTTGCCCAAAAGTCTTGGGGAATAATCAAGATAATATTTTTTGGTAAATGTGAGAAGAGGCTTTTTGTTCTTTTTGGTCAGCAGTAGCTTTCACCTTGGATCTCTCCCAAAGATGCCATTTTGCCCCCAAGTCTCTTTCTTATTGTTGAATCACGAACACTCAGCTTAACTCAGGTGAGTGAGGCCTGCAGTTTTTTAGATGTTGTTCTGGATTCTTTTATGTGCTCCTGTATGAGTTGTTGTTGTGCTCTTAGAGTAATTTTGGTAGATCGGCCGCTCCTGGGAAGGTTCACCATTGTTTCAAGCCTTAAAAATGGCTTTGTAACCCTTTCCAGACTGATACATGTAAATTATTTTGCTTTTCATCTGTTCTTAAATTTCTTTAGATCGTGTTGCCTTTTTAAAAAAAGATATTTTAGCATGGTTCACTTTGTCAGACAGGTTCTACTTAAGTGATTTATTGATTCAACAGGTCTGGCAGTAATCAGTAATTTTGTGGTGATTGAGGACGGTTCTACTTGACCATGGAGATGGTCTTGGACTCGGCTGATGCAGGCAGTTTTTCTTTAATGGTGTGTGACTGCAGTCACTCAATAATTCGATAGGACTGAAATTCCCACAAACTGTTTTGTACCTGGGACTGATACAAGCTCGACCCAAATTACTATGGGTTCTCTCTTCTCTGTTGAGTCAGATTCCTTTTCTTTCTATTGTAATCTGAGGGAGTTTTTTCTTGCCACTATCACCTTGGCTTATTTATCAGGGACAGACTGATAATTATAATACTATATAATTCTATACTATTTCTATAACTTTTTTAATTCTGTAAAGCTGTTTTGCGATGATAAAATGTACAACAATAAATAAAAACAAATAAATTATATTACTTTTTCCCCCTACCTAATTTCCTCTCCATACTCCATTCCAGTGGTCTTGTATGAAGCGCACATGAACTCAAAGGAAGAAGTGATACTCTAGCAAAACTCAAGTACAGTAGTATCTCGGCATATGAATGGCTCGTCTAAGGAATATTTGCCTTAAAAACTGACATTTTGCAAAGATTTGTTAGAGCAAAAAAATATTTTTGGTGGCTGGAACGGATTATCAGCATTTGCATTATTTCCCATGGGAAAATGCGTTTTGCATTACAAAATTTTGCCTTAAGAACTCGCCTCTAAAACAGATTAAATTTGAATGCCGAGGTACCGCTGTGTACTTAAGAAAATAATGCTTGATAGATTTTTTCTGAGGAGTTTGGAGGCTGGGTTGGTTGCTGCTGGGCCCCATTTATGGTCAGCTGTGGTGCACTGGGTGTTCTGTAACTTTTCTACTGTGGCCAGCCGGCATTGACTGTTTTGTCGATTTGTGCTGCATTGGCTTTTCTGTGGGATTGGACTGAGCGGGCTGGCCTTTGGCCCTGCAGGCACGAGTGAGGCTTGGGTGGTCATGATCCTGATACTAGTTTGTTGACCTATAATTGGGGTTTAATTCAACTGTCAGAGGTCATAATGCTATGGCTGATTGGTGAAAATGGTGTAAATTATTATATCATAAGAGACTGTTTGTAGAGTCATGAACATTGCAAAAAAGAAAAACTGGAATTCAATTGTTTTTGCTGAATCAGATCTTTTTTGTTTTTGGTCGATGATGTACCATTGCTCAGAACTGCAGTTATTTTTGTCCCTGGGTTTGACCATTGGCTCCTTAAGTGCAGAGGATTTATTTGTCAGCCAGCTGAAGCCAGCATGTCCTGCTGTGGCATATCAAATCGGGGGCTAATGGCAGATTGGGGCAGATTGTCCTGAGTACTTGGAAAAGCAGTCTGTGCCCTTGGAGTCCTACTGATTAGACAGAGTCACTACTGGCTCGGTACCCGAGTTACTTCAGTAAAATTTGTCTGCTTGGGTGAAAATCCATCGCTAACAATCTTTACTTTTTACTTGCAAGCATAATCGAATCAAATTGTGATAGGTGCTTAAACACAAGACTTGGTAGACTATCTGTGAAATGTTGTCACAAAAAAGCGATATAATGTTGGCTTGGGCTCAACCCACCCTGACTATACAGTAGAATAATCATAAAGGTATTATATATACATTGGACCAGGTGGGTTGTCAATATTAACGTGTTACATGCATAATATAGAAATTTTAACACATTACTTTTTTGTTACATGGCCAAGTTTGACCACAATGGCTTCCCACAATCGCAGCTCAATATCACCTATTAGTCAACATCAGTACAGTAAATGGGCTGAAAAACAATTCCACATGAGGTAACTTTTAAATTGCTTTCTCCTGAGTGTGACCTGTAAATACAAAGCACTGGTCCAGTTTGCCTTGAGATAAGCAAACGCAGAGGATTTGATTACATTCTGGTGCTTTGCAAAGTCTTCCAATGCCAACTGTAACATCAACCCTATCAAGGAAACTAGAGAAAGTCACCACTGTGGAAAAACAAACACTACACTAACTGCTTTCTGCTGTACTTACTCCTGACACAACATCATTAGACATTCTGGCAAAGATGAGTAAAACAACACTGTCAATCACAGATGTACAATTCTGCTATAATATAATCTTTTTTTTTTTTTTTTTAACTCACCATACATCCTCTGCATCCACGTCACACTCAGCCCCGAACTGGCAGATATCGCAGGTGGATGTCTCCTTCTGTCCGTTCTCGGCCGAGCCCTCGTTCCCTGCTGAGGCACACACAGAGGACAAGAGGCAATTTTTAGGACTCAAATAAGGTACATGCAATACGGGGTAATAATTACCCAGAAAGTGATGGTAGGACGTTTATAAGTGCAGTGGGGAAAAAAAAAAGGCACAGCAACACAATGCGGCACGACACAATTCCAATTCCCTCTTTGTCTCTTCTCAGCAATCTCAAGTCTGGTCAAAATCCCCCACTGATCTTTTTCTAGCCTCTCTCCTCATTCCTTCCTGATGAGTTCTGACTTGCTGCTCAGACGACGGCTTCCCGCGAGTGGCTGGAGCTTAAGGCCGCTCACTATCACATATTGGCCCCCATCAGTGGACGGGCAGAAAAGCAATCCCGCATGCAGTGGAATTTAAATTGTTTTCTCTTCTTCAAGGATCGAAGTTTGAGAAAGAGAGTGACGCAAGCGACCTTTGGATGATCGCGCTCTTTTTCTGCCAGACGTCTGTAACTATGAAGTTTTGTCTGTTTGGATTGTAAAGTGCACTTGTTTGGTCTGGAAGAAGACAAGCTTCTTTCTTTTAAAGCTTTTGAAGTGTCTGTCTGAGTTCCACATCAGTACATCGACTGCCGGAATTTTATTCTTGAACCTTATTCACCTTTGCATCTAAGCCTGTATCACTGATCAGCAAGTTTAAAAATATTTGGACTCCTTTGGTATTTCAAAATGTCTTTTTTTTTTTACATTATGTCTATGTGTCCATGGCCGATGTGTGCTCCAGACGGTGAGGCCGAAAAAGCAGATTAAACAAACTTTCCTTCACTTCAGTTTTGTCTAGAGGTTATTCTCTGACCCTGTGTTATTCTTTCAGCTCTTGTTGCATCTCCAGGACTTGGCAGAGCAAACACGTTTAGTAAGACCCTGATCATGATCAGGATTATCTGTCCCTGTTCTGGCTGTAAACTGAGACCTGTGTGTCGTGATGTCTGTCTGCTGATGAGATGCCGACCAGGGACGAATCTCCAGCAGGTCACAAGGTCAAACCAGAAGCGTGCAAAAGTGCACACACCCGAGAAAGTCAACTATTTATATCTATACATACAGATAATATACAGTATATACATATATCATGCTTCCTTTAAGGAAAGGAAACAAATGAAAAAAAAATCAGCAGTTAATCAAGATAATCTCTTGAGCCAGAAACCGTGATTAGAGGTGCTGATTTATTAACCTGTAATCATGTTTAGTATCCGAGAAAAAGGGCACAAACCTCCTCTAATAACATTCTTAAGGGCGAACAAACTTTTTCTTCAAAAGTGTTACTGCATCTTTTTTTTTTTATTCTTAACACCAAGCAGAAAGACCTCGAGTCATGAAAACGATACTGAAATAACCACAAGGCTGAAAATACCTCAGATTGTCCTTTCTGGTCAAAAGGGCAAGTATCCATCACCATCACAAGGGAAAAAAATAGAAGAGAAAATAAAAGAAAGACTGTTTCAAATAACGGGCAGTCAATCTCTTCTACCAAATCGAATAACCACAGGAGCGTTGTTCCAGTGAAACGATATTGGAGAGGTCCTTGAAGCTGGGATTGAAACTAAACTCTGGACGCTGTATTGTTTTATTAGAAAGTGGCCGGTAATTGATTCGCAACTAAATTTGATATTAGTATTATTCGGAATGACTCGATATGATTTGTTTGTAACGCACTCTGCAGACACTCGTGACAACTGAAGTTTGAGATCGATACGTCCGTGCAGAGCAGTACACGCGCGAGCTGCGAGGCTAAACGATCCATTTCGGAGTTAAAGCTTAACGCATCCAGTGGCCTGTCTGACACAAGAACTGAGCCGCCTCAGGATTAGCGTCTAATCTACACCTCGAGCCTTCGAGCGTATTAAAATAGGTGCCTTTCCCCAAGGGCAGGGCAAATCCCATGGACCGAGGGGGAAAATGAGAAGCAGAAGAAAAAAAAAAAAAAGAAGAAGGAAGGGAGAAGCTGTAACAATTATCCCTATTTCCTTGCTGCTAGATGGCTGCTCTCTTCGTATTGATCTCTGCTGACCAGAAGCGTGGTCGATCGCTCACCCCCGCTGCTTTCATCCCACACTGCTCCATTTAAGAATTAAGAGTCGAGGGGTTTGCAAAAGCCGGCAACTCACAATCTAGGCTACGCTAAGCTGCATTTAACATTTAGGTCAACACTCTTTGATGCTCATTAGAGATTAAAACCTTGCCGTAGATAATTGCTTCCGTGGTTTATATTTAGTAATGAACATACCCTTAAAAATGTGCAAGATTTGAAAGGAAAAAAAAAATTCTTTTAATGATTTATGATGCTTTCAACTCTCCTAACATGAGCACTGGATTCCAAATCATTAGTACCGTCTTCAGACAAAAAGTAAAAATGGTTTGCTGTAAATGAGACAGGATTCATCAGGTGAAACAAAGAAGAAAAAAGAGAGAGAGAGAGAGAGAGAGAGAGAGAGAGAGGAAGCGTGGCACAAAGAGTGACAGATGATAAAGCTTCACAAAATCTGTCACATATATGATGAATAGTGGTTACCTATCTGGCAGACACACTGTTTAGAGAAAAATGACCTTCATAACGAGAGAGAGAGCGAGAGGCTAGGTTTCCGTGTGGTCAAAAGCTCTAAGTGGCTTAGTGGCTAGCTACTGTCGCGCTTAGAGTTTGCATGTTCTCCCAGTGCTTGATGGGTTTTCTCTGGGTACTCCGGTTTCCTCCCGCAGTTCAAAGACATGCAGATTATTCTAAAGGGCGTTCCCAAATTGTCTGTAGTATGTGAGTGTGTGTATGTGTGCCCTGCGATGGTTTGGCCCCCCTACCAGGGTGTACCCCGGCTTGTGCCCTAAGTCTCCTGGAATAGGCCCTCAGGCCCCCCGCGACCCTGAATACAGGATAAAGCCGATGAGTGAATTAGTGATGAATTCATGGGTATATCTGATTTATTTATTACACTGTTAGCACATTGTGGGGTACAAATGCAACAAGCTGGAATTTTATATCCGGCTATAAAAAATATAAAATATATATGCCAAGATGTGTTACTTGTGATTACAACAGAATCAAGCCCTTGATGGACATGGAGGGGTCAAAAGATTTGGGGCAGAGTGAAGAGGGCAGGATATTTTGCACGATCAATAGCACAATGCTGACACAGGAGAGAGGATGCTGTGTCTGTAGGTCATGCTACACTGATGGGTTCTGGCATGCAGTAGAGTGTGACATCTTAAACTCTACTTAAAAACCGAAGGCCATTTTTGTTAACTCATGCTAACATTTGAGAACTACAAAAAAAGTCAAGTGACTTCTTCCTGGATTTCACTTTTCAACCATCAATTAATGGAAATGGAGCCATACAAATAAGCAAAACTGGCATACTGTCCACCTCTGTTAGCATTAATGAACCATAAAGTCACATGGACCGGTGATAAATTTAAGGAAAAAACAAAATGAGGGTGTTAGTAGGTTGTAGAGCCACCACATAAGCTTCAGTGAAAACAACTGTACACCTGCCTGGGACTGTACAGAAGGAATAAAACATTGTTTTTCCGCAAATCATTTCATTTCATTTTGATGATGATGATACATTTTTCAACAAAGAGTGAGGATGTTAATCAGAGACATTGATTATCACAATGACCAAATTTTTAAACAGGATATAATTATGAGGAATATGAGGAAACTATATATATAGTGCGGTACTATATAAATATGTGGATCAGCCGTAAGCCATATCATTAACCTCACAGCCATGTGAATTTAATAACATTAATTTTCACTTATGCATCCATGCCTAGGGTACTAAAGTCCAGCCCATTCAGTTGGATACTACAGAAAAGTCAATGCAGCACAAACTAGCAAAAAATGTCAATGCTGGCCATGATAGAAGGTCACCAGAACACAAAGTGCACCAAAGCCTTCCATGCATGGCCTTCAGCAAGCAAGGTTTCGCAAGGTCATTGACCCAGCCTCTAAACCACCCAGATCTCCATCACTCAGTCCAATCCACAAAGGCGCAAAGATCCTCTGCAGCACAGTCCAAGAGGTCTTGTGGAGCCATGTGCTGGAGGACAGAGATGCCCCGGCGGCACAAACAGCACAAGTCTAAACCCTAGGTAGTTTTAATGTTAATTGTTTTTAATTTTATAGCTGATCAATGTAGTAACTGCAACTCAGCCTATTGATCTAACGATATTTAGGCAGAATACTAGAATCTTATTACTGTAGGTGTTCATGTTTTACAATTCAGAGCAAGGAAATTTCTCTCTGCAGTCCACGTTCACTTACTCACTGTCTATAGGGCCTGGACCCAAACCCAGGAGACTCTATATAAACACACTACAAGGAACTTACAAATGGCAATTAATCAAATCTAGTATTTGGGAGGAAACCGGAGCACCTGTAGGAAATCCACCAACAACAGGGAGAACATGCAAACTCCATGCACACAGACCCCGAGATGGAAATCGAACCCGGACCCAATGACTGTTTAAGGTTCATGGTCTGGACCCTACCGAAAACCATGTCTCATTTGTCAAGAAAAGTCCTTGGAGGCTTAAATGCACGTATGTGATTTTGAGAAACTCAAGGAAGAACCCTCTGATAAACTTAAGTGGAAATCTTCTCCCACAGTTTGCTTGGAAAAGCTCAAACTCGGGAGATTTCTTAAAAAATAAATGAATAAATAAATAAGAGAAAAAGTTCAAGTTTTCATGTAACCTTTCATGCAGAAAATTTATTTAAAATTACTTTGGCAAAAAAAAAAAAAAAAAAAACTTTAGAGCTTTCTAAACTTTTGTACACTGACAAGAATGCCAACAGCACTAGTACACTCCAATCTGGTTCTCACTGCTAATTCCCGAGCACAGACGACGTCCTTTTTGACCCAGTCAAAAGTTTCACAAGTGGACCAGTTCTGCTAGATACAGTATTCTAGGAAACCACTTTTTTTTCCTTCCACGTTTCCTTTCCACGCCTGACACACCATAAGGATGTCGCCAATCATTTGCACATGTAATTATGGCAATCGGCTGACAAGAGAGTCACTGAGCGAGGCCGTCTCATTTTGTGGAGTGCTCCTGAGGCCGGCGGCTGGCGGCTCTTGTGGAGTGCTCCAAAATGGCAGACAACTGCCAAAATGCAGGCAGAAACACTCAGAGCATGGAGAGGAGGTCGAAATAGGGATATCATCATCGATTGGATCAGAGTGGAAGAACGAGGAGAGAAATGAAATCCTCATTCGTGTTCCACCGCGAACCAGATCGTGTGCCTGAGAAAAGCTGATGCAAAGCTCGCAGTTGGGTGTAACAGGGAAAGGGGAAGAAGCTGCTTCTGTGTAAAATTCCTCTCTCACTCATTGTCTATACCGCTTTATCCTGTATGCAGAGCTGCGGGGGGTCTGGAGCCTATCCTCGAAGACTTAGGGTGCCCTGGATGGGGTGCCAATCCATTGCACACACGTTCACACTACAGGAACGCCAATTCGATTAATCTGCATGTATTTGGACTGTGGGAGGAAACCAGAGTACCCGGAGGAAACCCACCAAGCACAGGGAGAACATGCAATCTCCATACACACAGACCGTAATCGAACCCTGACCCTGGAGCTGTAAGTCAACAGTGCTAACCACTAAGCCACTGTGCTGCCTAACAAAGATGCTTTTTATTTTTATATCATAGTGGTTATGGCTTTTATAGTCTGCTATTTGTGTGTTTTATAGTTGTGTTATCAGTAGTCATAGACACTAGTAGTATGCTTAAGTGATTTGTTCAAACACATAAAAATGTCTACCCAGTTGGCCAAACTTGCATGTCATACCTAGTACTGATATAAATAGCCAATAAGATCACATGTTATGTTCACAACACCTCTGAACACTGGGACGAGTGTGTAAGTTAACAGAGAAAGAGAGAGGGAGAGAGAGAGAGAGAGAGAGAAAAGTTGATGCACAGAGACATCGAGAAACAAAGCGAACCCAAAAAAAGTCAACATGAAACCAATGCCTAGGCAGAGGTTGGTGCTCAGAGACGAGAGACCCTGGGCCTGTGAGGAAAAGGCAGAGATGGAGAGAAACATCATCCCCAGCACCTAGCGGTCGATGGCTAGTCAATAAAGTGTCACTTTCTGCAGGCTAAGAATGGAGGACTGGGATTTTTATTGGAGGAATCGGAGTGCGGTTGAGGCTGTACTGAATGTACACCATTAGCGGCTGCAGCGCTTGGCGTCTCGCCCTCGCGACGCCCTGCTCGCTCTCTCCCTGCAGTTCTCACATTAGCCTTTCTTCGCCCTGGAGGGGGAGGTGGAACATCACTGAGTCCTGTTTTATACCAGGTTTTATGGACTTGAACACACACAGCTATCAAAAGGTCAATGAACAATGAGAGCTGGCGAAACAGAAGGAATAAAAGCGTGGAAGCTCCTGAGAGTTTATTTTTTATTAGGTTTCAGAGTTTGAGTGTTTAGCCAACTGCAATTACTTTTCCAATCCCAGTAGAGGTCAGAAGCTGCTCTGCTTTAACGCAATATATTGCAAGTGGCATCATCTCGTTCCTCATCGCATTAACCGGTTGAAACTGGTCTGGATAAATTTTTTTTTTTAAGAAAAGTTACGCCTCCTTGACATCCCACTCGTCCTGCGATTCACACACACACACACACACCAGACACACGCATTCACAAGCTCAGAAACCATGATTTCCACATTTATTTACTCTCTCCACCCCTCAAAAAGCGTCAATCCGTCCTTCAGTTAATAATGGACAGATCCTCCTTAGAATGTTTTCCAGCAGAAGTCCTGGAGTTGACACGGTATAAGCGGACTATTCCAGCAGTGTGTGTGCCAGTCTTTGTTACTGAGCTCTTCTAATCCTTCTGGCACTGCACTCTTCCTGCTGGCTGAGCTTTAGGTAAGGTCCAAGTCAGCAGCGCTGGGCTAGCAATTGAGAACACCAGAGCTAAAGACGCTAAAGACAAATCCTCTCCGCCAAAGCCAGAGAGTGAAGGTCGTCAACAGCTAAGCTTGGATATATTAACCTCTAAATTGTCTCGAAACATTTTAAACAAACAAATCAATGAATTATTGAGTCCTTCGATGTTTAAATAACGGAAAGAGAAAAAGACTGTCGAGTTCGAACAGTTTTAGTGCTTGTTTATGAAAATTTCAAAAAGATTTTTGCAGGGTTTTTGAGACGGTTCGGGAGTGGGTTATACTGTATCTGATACTGTATTTTCATGATACTTTGAAATGCGAAATAAACTTCAACATGGGAATAAATAAAAGTCTATTTCGCAGTGCAGTTTTTTTTCTTGTAGCTTGGCATAGCTTGGTTACAAATCCCAGGAAACTGTATAAGACCATCTGCATCCACTCAGAATGTGTATCAGTTTTATACCAGATTTGTGCAGGTTTGCACATTTGCACGTGCACTTTATGTTGTCTCTTTTGTAAAAAAAAAAAAACAAAAAAAAAACTTAGTTCCCTGTCAATCTGTCTTGTCCCAGCTAGCCGGCTAATTAAATCTCTAAGCTAGCTAGTTAGTTTCTGTTAATTTATGTTGCATGCAGCACTTTGGTCCTGGAGGAACGTTGTATTCGATTCCCGCCTCTAGGTTGCATGTTGGGAGTTTTCATGTTCTTCCCATGCTTGGTGGGTTTCCTCCAGGTTTCCTCCAGATCAGGCTAATTGGCGTTCTCAAATTGCCCATAGTGTGTGAATGAGCAAAGGTGCGTTCCAATCGGCCTGAAGTACCCTGCGAAGTATACTTCACAGAGTGTTCAGCCATTTTAAGTGTGATTTCAAAGTGCAGGGAGCGAAAATGTTCAGTTCAAAGGAACTGTGAACGGTGTAGGGATCGAGTGAACAACAGGTCACAACTGGTAGAAGGCGACGGTGCTAACCACTACACTACCATGCCGCCAAATTCCGTATCTCAGAATCAAATCAAATTATAAAGAGATTAGTGCCTCGTAAATCTGCAATAAGCAACGTTTTTTGGAAAGATTATGAAACTTTGGCAGACTGTCACAACATTACTGAAAAACTTTTCTGCTGGTACAGATGTTATTTCAAATCTGAGAATAAATTTGTCAAGACTGCATCTGTGCTATTTTTCCTACGCTTCACCCATATGGCTCGGCTCAGGATATCTGGGCAAGCACTGATACTTCGGTTCGGTTCAGCCGGCATTTAAACATCCCCAACATGCGTGATATTACTGTAGCCAAAAGATATATATATATATATTTTTCAGTTTTTCTTTTTGTTTTTTCTTCTTTTTTTTTTTAAGATTTCATAAGTTTGCCCAAGTGAAAAGAACGTCTTCCACATAGCGAAATCTTAAACAGCCTTGTACCCTCTCCTGGGGATAATTACTGTGGAAAAATGTACTAACACTGTAAAAAAAAAAAGAAAGAAAAAAAGGAAAAAAAAGTGGTGACTAAAGAACTCGGTGGTGAAAGTTATATGCACAGCCTGTGTGTTAGAACATATTCGGGTGTCATTAGAAGACATTTCAAAGATTGAAAACTTGGAATTAAACAATGGTCTTTAACACTGTGGACCCAAAACAACGGTTCAATGATTAAAGTGTCTATACACGCTACAAACAAATAACTCACTTGAGTGAGGAGAGTTGTTCGATTATTCAGACTTGAGATTACATGGCAGGTTATACCTCACACTTACACTGGTGCTGAAAATCACTCCATAAGAAAATAACAGCACAAAATGTAATTGAACACAACATAGTCATGTCCAATCAACTGGAAAGTTTTGAAATGAGATGAAGCTCCAAACGGTGCCGATCTCGGGAATGCATTCGATTTAATTGGGTGTTGGTACGAACCTGCACGAGTCAGCAGTAAAAAGAAATGAGAACAAGGTGCCTAAGGCGGTACCGAGCAACTGTCCGGTTCGGATTGATCTCGGAATAACGACTCTGGTCCTTCTTGACCGCTCCTGCTTTCCTGCTTCCAAACTCAGCCGGATGTATCGGAAGGTCCTTTCGCTGTAAACATTCGGCAGCCCTGCGGAGCTCCTCTTTGCTCCTGTGTGCAATCTTTTTCTCCCACTAACACACAAACCATCGACCCCAGGGGAGTTTGTAGACACATCCCAGGGTAAATGAGCCTTTCAGCAGTCAAAGCTCTGTATATAAACACACAAGCTCCTCAGATGTTTACATTTCAAAACACTGCACTTCGTACCTCCAGGGACTCCAGTCTGCGCTCGCTGTAGTAATTTGGAGGATTCAGGGTTGTGGAGTTGAACTCCAGATTTTTATACACATGCTTTATTTAACGCTTTACAGTGTGTGCATGCCCGACACTAAATTAGGGACCGACGTCATATGAATATCTCACTACTAACATAATTACTATGGAATTTAAAACTGTTCTTCAACAAATGAATCAGGAATGACAGATTTTACTTCTTGCTATACAGTAGATGTTGTCATGTTTCATGATTTGGTAATACAAGACCAATTGGTGCGGTAAATTCATAACACTAAGCACAGTTCACTGCAAAAAAAAAGACTGGAAGTGAAAATATCTTGCATCTCCTTAAATGGGTGGCACAGTGGTCAGCACTGTCGCCATGCACCTCCAGGGTCGGGGTTCGAGTCTCGCCTCTGCCTCAGGTACATGGTGTTTGCATGTTCTTATGCATGATGGTGGGCTTCCTTCCACAGTCCATAGACATGCAGATTGGGCTAATTGCCGTTCCCAAATTGCATCTAGCGTGTGTGTGCCCCGCAATGGATTGGCACCCTGTCCAGGGTGTACCCCGCCTCGTGCCCTAAGTCTCCTGGGATAGGCTTCAGGCCCCAAGCGACCCTGAATACAGGATAAAGGGGTATAGACGATGAATGAGTCAATGTAGTCAAATGTTTCTACAATTTTCAGAAAAGTAGATTACAACAAACCAGATACAGTATTATTAAGCTTATTTTAGTACACGCATAAAAAGTATACAAAAATTTTATTCTTCTGGCAGATCATTTTACTTTTTTCAAGAAAGAAATGGTTAATTTTTTTTGTCTAAAAGTAAGCCTAATAATCAATATAATAGTTAGGTTTGGTTTGTTGTACTCCTATTTAAACCGTTAACACTTTAAATAGGTTTTTTATATGCTATAGGAGCATATAATAATAATATGCTCATTTTCAGATTTCTACAGTTTTGCGATGTCATTTCTATATTCTGGTAGTGGTAAAATTGACCATTTATGAAACTAATGATAACTTTTGTTCTATCTGATATATCTGAAAACCCAAATGCAAAGTCTGAAGCCTTCCTGTTAACACACACCAATATGGCTTCCATATAAGCACATATATATATATATTTTAATTGTTATTGACCTATGCATTGTTGCCGGCACAGTTTGGAGCCGCTTGACATCGCAAAAATTTAGAAAACTTAAAATGAGCATATTATTATTATTTTTATTATTTTTATTCTATTTTATTTATTTTTTTATTTATAGTAACAACCTAAATCAACAATAAATTCATCATAGTTCATCATATTGCCTATTTTGTGCTGAATAAAAGATTACATCACCCTGTACTGTACTGCACAATCCTGAGCTCTATATATGTTTATTAAGAAAGAAAAAAACTGCAAAACAAATAATGCTCTGAGCTTTAAGGGCTACCAAACTGTAGATACACTGACCTACACCCCAGGTACCGTCACGTCCTAAGATGTCATACAATATTTTTATGCAGTGTTCACACACTTTTACCACCTAAACTTCACTTCAACAGGAAGGAATCTGAGTCTAAACAAAAAAAAAAACCTAAATGCAGTTGAAGACTGGAAACAAAAAACAGGCACAGAGTTTTCCCTATCTCTGAAACATCTTCTTGCTGGTCCTGGCTGATAGAATGGAAATCTGATTTGGTCTTCTTGCCTTTGCAGCTCGACTGCCTCAAGGGTTGATATGTTGTGTATTTTGAGATGCTCAATTTTCTGCTCACCATGCTTGTAAAAAGTGATTATTAGAGATAAACAAAGTGAAGCCTGTCTGTCAGCTTGGACCAGTCTGGGTATTCGCCTCTTTGACCTTTATCACCTCTCTTTGACCTGTATTTGCATTACACCTTGCCACATTATGGACTGCTTGACGATTGCATGAATTAGCAGGTGTACAGATGTTCTTGTTTAAGTGACCAGTGACCATGTGTCATATTAGAGAAACTCAATTCACATTTTACTTTCTTAGGTCGCAGTCTGTACCCGAGAGTAACCATGGCTTCATCCTTGGTGTGCCCATGCCCTCATGCCGGTGTTTCCTTCCTGCTAGCTCTCGCTTTTTATTTATGCCGTCACAGCTAGAAGCAGTAGACCCTGCTTGCATCCTCTCTGTCTTTCATTCTCTCCATCAGGCCATACAAACACCTCCTGAGATACTTCTGCTCCCTGACCTGTCTGATCCAAGCTGATGTCCTCCTACTGCTTGGAGTTCTCATCACTTAGGAATCGCTCACTCCTACAGAGGACGGCCCCGTGTGGACAGCCTGAAGATACACTTGGAATCCATTGAGGTGGATGTTTTTTACTTTGGTATCTTATAACTAAAACTGTCATAACAGCTTTAGTACTGCAAAAAGTTTGAAAAATTTTGCTCTCATTTTTCCTACAGTGAACAGTAACTTCAACAAAATAGACTTGCTAACCTCTTGAGACCCAAGGACATGACGATTTCTCCCAACTACACTGTCCATACCATTGGTTCCCAAAAACTAGGTTGTACTGTAGGAGATTTTATTTGAGTCTCCATTGTCACGATTTATTCCTGCAGTACACCTTTCAGTCACACAGGGGAAGCTAGTTTTTTTTACCACTGGCATGGTTTCAGACACAATATCGACTGCGGTTAAAGTGAGAGCAGAGGAAATAAAAACAAAGCATAAACTTATACATAGTAATCTGGAATATAT
>JAOTRS010000047.1:4924070-4940641 GCA_028565755.1 Dinotopterus cunningtoni
TAAAAATTATTTGTATAATTGCAGTTCTGTATCCACTATAGTACAAATTATGTCATTGTAACACCACTGCTGCTCGAAAGAGCATTTCCATACACACACAATGTGAAAGGAACTAAACAGGATTGGGGACTAAACAGCTGTGTGTCTGTAAGAAAATCACGTGTTAGTGAAAAATGGCTTCGGTTTGTTAGGGAGCATAAAGGTTGGACTTTGGAGTGATGCAAAAAGGTCATGTGACCTGATGAGTCCAGACTGAGCCTATTCCAGAGCGATGGGCATGTCAGGGTAGGAAGGGAAGCGCATGAAGTGATGCATCCATCATGCATAGTGTCCACTGTACAAGTCTCTGGAGTCAGTGTTATGATCTGGGGTTGATCAGTTACTCAGGTCGAGACTCAGCAACGTTATGGGGCAATAAAAAGAAGTCAGCTGACGACCTGAATGTACTGAATCACCAGGTTATCACGTCTATGGATGTCACCTCTTCCCTGTGTTATACTGTGTATATACTGTAATAACATGCTTCATGCAGTCCGGACCACACAAGTGCATGTATGCCATGATTTGAATGAAGTATGAAAGACATCCCTCATCTTTTTGTATGTGGGGGGTGTTGGGGGTTCAGTGGTGGTGGTGGAAATTAATTTGTGCAAATAAAGCATTGTTATGTATATGAGATTAAACTTGCACTTTCCACTTTCCTATTCCACTGGGGAGATCTCTCTTGCTCTCTCCTCTCGCTCTCACTCTATTCATCCCTTGAGTATATCTGGAGAACTGGATAACATTTAGGTGCTTTTTAATAGAGTCTGACTCAGCATCAGCTCGAGTACGAAACATCTGTCTCTCTGCAGCGCGGCAATGCGGTCCCTCAGTGAAGAAGAAGAAGAAGAAGAAAAAAACAAAACAAAACAAAAGGATACTCGGCAGTGCTCAGATACAAAAGGCCATTCTGGAGTTGATGGACAATTTAAGAACGGCGGTAAATCATCAGGGAGAGCGATAGAGAAAGAGAGAGAGGGAGAGAGAGAGAGAGAAGCACTTGAGTCCCACCTATACAGCTGAGCTTTAAAATGTCACATTTACATTTATTCATTCGGTAAATGCTTTTATTCAAGCGACTTACAAGAGAGGCCTCCCAGGCTCAAATCAAATCAAAGCATCTGGCTGAGTGGCTGATGGATAGCAGCGCTGCTTTGGGGACCGAAAGCGGCTCTTTGGCAATCTTGGGATGTGAACAAACAAAGTTCTGGTACAAGCGCATGACCTTAACCAAATGCACACACAGCTTAAGCTTTCTACAAAACAGGAAAAAAGATCCAGGTTGGATTTTATGTGAATGAAACCAAATTGAATATGAAAATACACTGAACTTGAAAAAAAAAAACAATTTCCACTCTCAGTCTCTTACTCATTCTCTACCCTGCTTATCCTTTACAGAGTCAGGTGAGGCCTGGAGACTATCCTAAGGGACTGGGGGGACTAGGTAGTGAGGGTACACTGCAATGAGTGCAATCATGCACACAATACACTCACTCACACACTACGGGCAATTTGGGAATGTAGGCACTTAGCCTACTGCATGTCTTATGACTATGGGAGAAAACCAGAGTGCCAGGAGGAAACCCATCTAGCATGGCATTACTCGAATTCAAATACTTTAGACAGTTATTTGTATGCATACTGTAGCTTGCAAACAATGCCAACGCCCTTGGCTCAGCTTGGTGATGGTACCAGCCACATCATAAATAAGCCACACCCACATCCTCCAAAAAACGAATGCTTATAGAGCACCCACTGTGGATGATTTGTTCTGTATTTATATCCACACAACAGAAACATGAGAATATTGTGATCTTGTATCTGCTTCCCGAGTTCCTCTTAGCACGACCTACTGTATTGACCCTGCTTCTGACTGAACTCACAGCCTCTGAAGTATGAAATGAATTATTACACACCTCTCTGCCCTTCACGTGTCCCTAGAACCCTCTGTCACAGATATGCAGACATGACTTCTACCATTTCGTCTAAAAAGTGGAGCACACGGCTGACCCAGCCTGACAGTTTAAAAAAAAAAAAAATTTGGTCTTTCTGAGAGTCTTAATTGTCATGTCTTTTATCCCACACCTCCAGGGTCCTAAGTTCGATCCAGAGTTCAAGTTACTGTGTTTATTGGGTTTTTTCATCTTCTCTCCATGTCTAAGTTTGTGTCGTCGGGGTTCTCTGGTTGAAAATCTTGGTGGCACTTCGCAATGAACTGGTGTTCTGTCCAGGGTAGAAATTAATCTTAACTCTGGTTGTAAGACTTGTTGCAGTTGTTCATTCTCTACCTACTTAGGTTTTTTCCACCGTTATTTCATCAACTGCTTCCCCCAGCTTGCCTCTTCGGCCTTGACATCCCTCCTGTCCAGAAACGACAAAGAAACCTTCCAACTATCGGGAATTTCTCTGCAGGTCTGGACACTATCTCTGTCCAGAGGTCCATGTCGTAAGACAAGCCTGCAGTAACTAAATCTGTTCCATCACAATTCCTGCTTTTTCTCCACTGCTTCATTAATGTCACCCTGGATGATACCTGCCTCCTAAGGCTTAGGCTTCTCCTTTTTCTGCACTGCTAGAGCATCTCTTCCTCCTCCAGTATGTTGTGTCTTTCCTTGAAGCTTTTCACCCCCCCCTCCCCCCGCCCTTTTGGTTATCTTTATTTAGAACCCAGTGCAAGCTCTACACCATCACTGTGTGCTTTCGAGGCGTGCACAGCCCGACAGAGTCGTCCTTATCCATTCAAATAACTTCCAAGTCATTCACACGATCGATTAATAACACTCAAAAACCCCTAATCTTCCAAACACTTCCTTGTACATCTTGCATTGCCGTGTCACCTGTCACTCACATAATACTGCTTCATAGACGCATATTCCAGCTCCAGATGACTCTGTCTGTCATCTTCAATTGGAGAAACTCTTCAAGCTTATCTAGTCCTGACTCTGACTCAGGCTAGCTCTTCCCTTATCTGACAGCCTGGACAGAAAATTCTAAATGCTGCAGAGCCTTGCGCTTGTATGCCAGACAGTCTGAAAATACCACCGGCAATTCCATGCATCACATCACGTGCTCTTCCCCGGAGGCAATCTTGCTCCGAGTTCTTGCTATTCACTTTATCTGGCTGGGATTAAGTTTATCATGCAGGTCTTCACTCGCTCTTCTCAAGCTTTGGTTATCTCTTCTCAGGTTTGTGCATGGACACCTTCTTCATGACAGCAACAACATTTCATTCCATCAAACACATCAGTATGGACCAACTTTGCGCCCAAATTTTTATATTTTAGTCCCCTATTAAGCCATACTTTCACTAGGGATCGTTACGGTTTCAAGTTTGCGACTTTCTGTGGCTCCAATGCGCTCTGACATCTTTAGATACAGCATAGCAACTGAGCACTAAAGCCACAGCTAAAATACCATGCAAAGGAAGGAAAATCCCATGATTTGGTACGGTCAGGGTGTGGATAATGTTAAACATTTACAAACAGCTCTGGGAGTGTCTACGGTCTCCTATGGCGAGCCCTGTGGTGTCTGACAAAGTGCTACCTTTGGAATTATATGTACCGTATATAATAGAAGAAGAAGAAGATCATGAAATGCTTGAAACTAAAATGCATAACTTAAAGAGGGTACTGATTTAAACATGCACAACTCATTTATTCTCTATAAAGTTTAACCTATACAGGGTGGTGGGAGGCCTGGAGCCTATCCCTAGGCTCGGTTACCAGCTCATTGCAGGGCACAAGCACACGCACACACTTACTTACACACTACTGGCAATTTGGAAACGCCAGTCTTTGAATGGCTAATCTGCATGTCTTTGGACTGTAGGAGGAAACCAAAGCACCCAGAGGAAACCCACCAAGCATGGGGAGAACATACAAACTCCACAACCTTAGACCTGAAGGCTGGACTCGAATCCTTAACCTTGGTGGTGCAAAGCCACAGTGCTAACCACTACGCCACTGTCCTGCCAAATTATCATGTTAATTAGATTGGAAAGAAACTTTCCAGTGATGCCATGTTGGTCTTTAAAACCCCTCGAGATGACGTGACATTACGTTGGTACGGACATGCTTACAGAAAGACAGGTTGGACCTTCGGTAGACCTAAATGTCATAAAAAGCCCTCGTCCATGCTGGCAAGCTGTGGCTCACTACAAGTCACCCTGCCACACCTGGATAAGCCACGATCTTAGCGTATGTCTTTCCATTGGCTCCTGATGATTCGCGAATCCGTAGCAGAAATCAAGAAACTATCCATCCCCTGTTTACCTGGTCTGTGCTCTAGGGCCTGGCCTTCACACTCTCAATCTCATCGCTACATGAGCGCTAAATGCAACCTCGGTACTTGAAATGAATGAGCAACTACTGCAGCACTGGTTTAATTTAAAGTCGCGACGTGAAGCCGAGTCACACCAGGACTTCAGGCTCAGTTCTGCGAATCACCAATTTACTCACAAAAGAGAGTTAGCAGGAAACTCAACCTCCCTCTGGGTTAAACGTCCTATGACGTTTATGCATTCCCATCTCCCTTACATCCCCTGTGCTCTGATAATTCCCCCCCGGCCATTCCACAGTCAATCATCATGCAACTGTTAAGTAAAGGTGTGGCATGCGCTTGTATAATACAGGACATGGCAAGGCAAGTTTAATTACATGTTTTTTTACACAAGATAGACAGATGCCACTGTAAGCAGTTTTATTGTGCTTCGAAATTAAAGTCAATAAAATGAATTAAAGATAAGAGGATGATGAAAGATAAGATCAAAATAATGATCGACGATCTGCTAACGGCATTGCGCGGTTAAGGATAAACAGCACAGGTTAACAGAAAGGCTTCGAGAATTGACAAAAAACACTGCAATTAGCCACCGTGTTGCAAAACAAAAGTCACATCGGAAACCTGCAGCTCCTTTGTATCTCACGGTGTATTTCGTGCTTCAGTCAAGGGTGTAGCTGCAATCTGGGCTTGTTCAAAGTCAGACAGGGAATACATCCTGCCAGCTTTCTCCTTTCTCAGCAGCACTTTTCACATGATGAGAGTCTCCAGGCTGGCGTTTGAAGTGCATGGTGAAAGTTTGAACGGAAAGATAAAATTAGGGTTGGCGTTTTGCACATGGCTTACGAGGAAAACATCCGGGAGAAAGTCACGAAGATAAATAAAGTGGAGACGGAGTGGAGTGCACATACTGCAATATTTATTAGCGTGTCGGTAAATACGCCTGAATAATACACTACTGGTAAATACCAATGACAAAAAAAAAATCTAAACAAGTTATGACCTATAAATAAGATAATTCATTGGGAAATTTAAATAGAAATAAGTCATTTTTAACACTGAGGGGTGGATCAATATCTTCACAGCATGCTTGTTCCCAACTGGCATGAGATTCAGCCGACAACCAGGACAAAAACAAACTTTTATAAAGTATCTTAAATATAGTAAAAGAGAAGCACAGCTCTTTAGTAAATTATTTTTAAACAAACATAAAGCTTGTAAAGCTTACATTTGCTTTACTTTATTGATTTAATTTCTAATATAGATATTTTCGTTTATAGAAAGCAGACATTTATAGAAAAAAGCTAAATGATTACAATACATTAAGACCATTTAAATCCCAGTATTGGTGTGACGGGCGTTCAGGTCAAACCAGGACTTGTGATGAAATTTCTGGTGAATGAAGGCGTAAAAGTGATTGACATTTACAGAAGACTTCAAGCGCAGTATGGTGATGAGCCTCTTAACCTCGCTAAAACATTTGAACGGTGCAAACGACGTGTCTCGGAGCCCACTGCAGTCGTTCCTGTGAACATCCAGCGAGTGGAACGCTTGATCCTCGTAAATTAACGAATAACTTGTCGCCAACTTGTGGAAGAGACGCATCTGTCTGTGTGAACTGTACACACACTCGTTCACCAACACCACTTGCACATTACAGGAACTCGGCTGCGAGTTATTGCCACATCACACCTACAGGCCTGATCTCGCTCCAAGCCATTTCCACATGTTTGGGGCATTAAGGGAGTTCCTGGGAGGATCATGGCTCCGGCGTACTGAGAAAAACTTCTACCTTGATGGTGTCCAAGCACTAGTGAAACACTGGGAAGAGTGCATTAGTGTAGCCGGAGATTATATAGAGAAATAAAGGGAGTTTTTACTCTCATAACTGTGCTTTGTTATTCTGTACAACCAAAAGTCATGGTTTTACATGAATGTCTGTCATAGATATGATTCATAAAAAGAAATATTAAATAACTTTACTTAAGATATCCTCACTTGCTATGATGTTGGGGATTTAAAAAAAAGAAACATGAATTTGAATACATTTCAAATCAATTATTCCTACTTCTCCAATTATAGTCATGTTCTTCCAGTTCAGGTACTGGAACGGTTCGAATGATTTCACTGCCAACTACTGGAGTTAAGCTAATTCATAAGCTATAGAATGTATTATTATTATTATTATTATTATTATTATTATTATTTCATTGTTCAAGTTTGGGCAATGCTTTAGACTTAACATAACATCTATATTTTTTTAAAGCAAAGTATAAAATTAAATATAAAGCATTGTAAAAAATCATATACTGTAAGTGGCAAGTCAGAACTTTTAAAAACAAAACAGACCTGAATGCTTCAAAAAGCAGAAGCTTGTAACACTGACCTGAAGTTAGATGGCTAAAAGAACAAAACACAACAAAACATCTGTACTGAAACATGTGGCTTTTAATTAAAAGAAGGTATCAGTATTAAAACCGCAATGGACCGTGATTTTCTTTCTTTTTTTTTTTTTTTGCTGTATATTTTCTGTGTTTTTTGGATTTAAGAATCTCTGTATTTGCTTCTCGGATCTGTCGTTATAGTATCTACCTACGGTACCTTGCACATTTACACATTATTCAGTAAAACCTTTAGCCAAACTTCGCAGACGATATCAGCAAGCGAGACTTCCAGAAGATTTATCAAGTCTTCTCTGCAGAGCATGACAGTCTGCTGTTCGGGCACACATGGGTGTTGGCCATAAATTGCTTTACCTTCATATTACGCTGCCAATCAAGAGTCAATTAATTACATTCCTACTGGAGCCGCAATGATTATTTCTCCATGCTTGAACAGTCCTGAATGCGTGATTACAAGGGCGTCTATCTGTCTTTAACCAGACTCACGTATACTGTGTATAATGTAGGTGGTAATTCGCTGATTCGCATTGTCATTCCCATCAGAGAGGACAGGGGCTTAATTATGGGGTTATTATATATGACTTCAGAGAACCATTACAGGAATAAACTTTTGTACCAAGCAGTTGGACAACTTTCAGTGGTGTCCCTAAGCCTTGGTGTGTCTTTAACTGATGGAAAGCTAAGAAACTTTTTAAAAAGTGCATAAATAATTTAAAGACATATTCACAATAGTTCAGGTGCAAATGTCAAATACGTGGAATGACAGTGAAGCAGAGGGGGTAATGACTGGAAGCGATAATGGCTGCTAATGATAATCACCTAAGGAAAAACAGAAAAAGCTAGACAGGTGATTAGTACTTGCTGGAATCTGTGAAATAGAATGTGAGAGAGTGCCGTGCCACTGCCTGTAGAAAACTCTCAAGTCATAAAAACACTTTATAATAAAGTTCCTTTATGTAAGAAATGAAACATGTTATAGGGAAACACTCTACGGTGACGCGATGAAGCTGCTTGTTTACCTATAACAACACATCTGGAAACACATCTGCTTTCATTTTTATGTTTTACTTTGTGAAAGTCAATTTATCTGTGCAAGCACTTATATTTACAGTTAAGGATGTGGGATGTCTTAGAATTTAGCTTCTGTTACTACTTATATGATAAAGCAGCTATAATCAGTCACTCCTAATAATAATAATAATAATAATAATAATAATAATATTAAAAACACATGGAATCCTGATTGTTATGAAGCACTGGTACTGGAGACTCCTTTCATAAATGTTTAATATAAACAACCTCCTTACAAAAAGTAAATAAATAATAATAATTTAAAAAATCACCATATTTGTAATTATAGTAAATTGTTATTTGGTAATTAGTTATAAATTAGTTAAATGTGTTAAATATCTAAAATGTGCCTTTGTGGATTGTTTGCCAGACAAGTAGAAAGATAAAGAACCTTAATCACGCAAAATGAATCAGCACTATGGTATAAAAAAAAATATTTACTTCATTAGTTTAGAAACGTTAGAACTAATAAGTAATTTAACAAAGAAAAAAAAACAAGGCAAAAAAAAATAATGTAACTGACTCTCCGAAATGTTAATGAAAAACACCTCTAACAATTAAAGTTAACTAACAATTTGTTAAAGTAGCTCCTAAAACTCAGAGCAATTTTAACCATTAGTTGTTTTGCAGTATGTTTTATAATAAACATATATATGGCTCAGGATTGTGCGGTATAGAGTGGCGTAACCTCTTTTTCAGCACACCCTAGGCAAAATGATGAACTGAATTTTAGTACATTTTAACCAACTATACAAACATCACTGAGCAAAAAAAAAAAAAAAAAAATGGGTCACATAGGCAAAGAAATAGCACAGATACACATGATTACGTGCTTTTATTATTGTTTTTGGTTGTTTATATTACCAAAAATGAACATTAATATGCTAGTTTTAAGAGTTCTACATGTTTGTGACGTCATTCCCGTATTCCGATAGTAGTGAAATGAACGCTTTATAAAAGTAATGATAACTTTCGTACAGTACTGCGGACCGTACAGACCTACTTTCACCCTCTCTGTGACTGACAGTGTAAAAAAAATTACCCACTATAGAACACCCGGGACGCCGAGTGATACAGATAATTAAATTTCAGAGTGCTGTTACCGTCTATTATCATCACTGCTGGAATGCCTTTCGTCCAATCAAATTGCTCAGTCGAAACTAACTGTTGTGTGATTTACAGTTTTAATTAACAGCATGTTGCTTTAGACCTATACATGTGCCCTTTGTTATTTACGGTTTCTTTATGGTAGCTGATATTTTAAATAATCTCAGCTACAAAAATGCAGCTCCTGGTTCAATATCTACTGTACAGTCATGTGCAAAGGTTAGTGCCCCCCTCTTTTAATTCTATGTGTGTTTGGGTAAAAACATAGTAAAAAAAAAAATCTGATCAGTGCCTTAGAAAACCAACAACATATCATTTTTCACTGTGTTATTATTTATTTAATAAAAATGAAGCCAGCATGTTTTTTCTTTTTGGCTTTGTTAAAGAAATAATAACACGATGAAAAAAGTTATATATTGTTGTCCATCTGAGGTTGTATTTGCCTAATATTAAGACTCGCTACGATCAGATGATTTTTATTACGTTTTTACTTTGCATAAACCATACAGTAGAATCAAACAAGGGGGCACTAACTTTTACATGTGTGTATATTTCCATATACATAGCTTATTTTTCCCAACACTGGGCTAACATTAGATATCTCATACAATAAACATGTCTCTTGATCTGTGTGAATTGTTTGCTCGCTGTTTTAAATTCATTAACAGGATCTAAACTTTAAAGAGCATTATCAGAAGTGTGTCTAGGACTTTCGGCTTGGTAAGCACCCTCTACAGTTTATACCCCACTCACTGCCAAGTTCCTCAGCTGCTGCACAACCGTGTGATTAAACAGCTTCATAATCTCAGCAATTTAGTTTAAATTCTTGGATCTTTAGCCCATTAAGCAACTGCAACCTTGGCACTGGTGCAACACTAACTGCAGCCCAAAAACGGCAGAAAGATAAGGGATGTTATGGGCTTTGGAAACACCTGCTGAAATTCTGGACTCTCGCTAACATGTATTTAAAGAACACATGGGGTTGTACCAGCAGGCCAAGTTAATATCCTCATTTGGCTTCAATGAAATACCCTTCAGTTACATACTGCCTTCATCAACGTTATGGAGGTAGCTGATTAATTAATTCATGGTTCAGATGAAAATCAGCCAATGGTAAGTACTTAGTTTCGAACTTCGTGTCCAAAAGAGTTATGTGCAAATTTAAATGTATTTAAACTTCAGTGTTTGGCACATTCCACAGCATTTCATAATAAGGCTTTCAAATAATAAAGGCAAGCCATTAGACAAGTCCAATTAACTGTATACACTAAGTGCAAATTCTAAAATAAAGCAAAGCTGTTGACTTCCTGTTAATTAACTTGATTGCCATTAAGGCAAACAGCGCTGTTTCATTCATTTTTTATCTCAGATCTTGTACAGCCACATGCTCGGGGTTCCTTGTCAGGGAATCGAACCCTGGTGTTCTGTGAGGCGGGCTGAGATACTCACGCTGTACAAACTCACGCTTTTTCGTGTTTGTTACTATGCGAGAACTATCAATAATTGTCAAAAAGAAAAAAAAACTGTCAGGATTTATCTCCACCATCTTTACAAAGTACCTACTATGCCATTAATGTTCACGAATTGTCTGTAGATTTAGTATCTTTTAGTGAGGAGAGTATCAGTAATTTAGTGCACAGGGTTTTAGCCTTTTTAATGGATTTGCTTCTCCCCCATTATCAGTGATTATTACCAGCACTTTATAGTGACACCTTATAGCCGTCCACAATAATTTACAATCCATTATGAAGAGTCACGAACCACTTTAAAAGTATACAAACACTTACAAACTGGAATACCACACTTTCAAATAACTTTAGAATATTTTTTAAATCAGTGATTTAAAAATTTCGAGCATGGTTAGAATTTTTTGAGGCTGAGGATAGTTATAGCACTTCAAAGTACAATACTGAACTCCAACAAACTTCCTGTTTATTTATATGTGATTTTCTGCAAAACCTAAGATCGCACTGGTTCGGATAACATTTAGGAATATTGGAGAGCCCACAAAAAAAAAAACCTGTAAAGCAAAAAACCTTTTCCGTGTCTACTTAATAAAAAAACACTCCATCCATCCATCCATCCATCCATCCATCTAGGAACCTCTGTAGTCCAGCTAGGGATGCTGAAGGCCAGTGGTGATAACCATTGTATTCAGTCCCATTTTTACGATTGTGGAAGAACCTCCGGTCAACATTCACACACTCATTCACACACTTCAAGCAATTTGGGAACACTAATTAGCTTAATCTGTCTCCGGAAACCGGAGTACCCGGAGGAAACCCACCAAGCATGAGGAGAACATGCAAACTCCACGCACACAGACCCTGAGACAGGAAAAAAAACCTGGAGGTGTGAGGCGACAGTGCTAACCACTACACCGCCGTGTTACCTAAAAATACTACAAGGATTAGTAGGAACAGCAATAGGATATGAAAAAGTCTATTTTTGGCATCATCTTGCTTGTACAGTTTGTTTTTGTTTGTTGAGCATCCAGGAGATTCTGCCACAGCCTTCATTGTATTCATTAGACTAAAAAGTGTTCTGTTATGTAATATGCTGGGAAAGTTTTTTTTAATACTGTATTTCAATTTATCCAGGCTTTATTCATTTAAGAAGCAAAAAATAAAATAAAAAAAAAGCATTATGGACTGGCCAAAATATCTAAAATATGACACATTTTCGAATTGAAACCAAGCAATCACACTGCAGCACACCTTTTTTTTACCCGGCACATAAAGCTAGCTGTTTATTTCTTATTGGCCCATTTCAGCAGGAATGTCTGGTATTTGATATTGCTGTAAACAGACACAAAAAAAGGGAATATTTTACCTTCACAAAAAATACTTTTCTTGGAATGCCTTTTTGTAACTAAGTTTGCGAGAGCAGCCGGCTCGAATGAGAAGATGACTGACGGGTTCATTCACGTCCTGTATTGTAGACAGACGCAGAAGTGGGGTAAGGAAGTGATGCGAGGTATTCACAACATTGTGTTTCGGTGTGCAGTCAGAGCGGTCTCGAGAAACCGATCTTTAAAAATAAAAGAAGATAAATTTCCGTATCAGTATCTTTACATCTCATGCTTACAATGAAAAAGCCGGTACTGTTGATGTTCTCAAGGAGAAAAAAAAGGGGATATTTATTTATTTATTTTATTTTTACAGTAGCTCTACCAGTCCATACATCACTACCCATAAAAGCCACAGCTTTATTACTATCGTCCATTTACACATCGTTTCTCAGGTCTCATCCCATCAGCTCTGACGCCGGGTCTATCGGGATTTACATTTCAGATCTTATGAACGTTGACACTCACAACAGTGTTCAGCAACAATGAAAATGAAAATGTTTTACACTTATGCACGGACACACACACACACACACACACATACAGAAACACAGCATACTGATAGTACTTACCGATAGGACAGGGTCCCTCAGACACCACCAGGATCTCGGTCTGCTGTTTGCAGGCGTCCCTCCGGAGCAAACACTCATTATTATAGAACTTGTTATTGGAGCCGCACACTGGGGCGTAGTCGTTGTTACACTGATCAGAGAGGGAGAAGGAGAAAAGAGTGTAAGTAAGGTCTGCCATATTTCAATGACATATCGATTGGTTGTGTTGTTGCGAACGCCGGATATTAATATTTCATTAATATACACAACAGAACCAACAACATCTTTTGTTAATTTTGGAAAATTGAAAAATGTATCCCCGTCTATAGGCGACATGGTGGTGTAGTGTCTGTTAGCACTGTCTCCTTGCACCTCCAGGGTCAGGGTTCGATTCCCGCCTCGGGGGGTCTGTGTGTGCATGGGGTTTGTATGTTCTTCACATGCTTGTTGGGTTTTATCTGGTTTCAGACAGGATCACAAAGAATAAAGGGGTATAGACAATGAGTGAGTGAGTGTGTGACCGCCGTCTATAGAATTTCCGGAACGTTCTTGGCTGTAACACATTTGGTACCATAAGAAAGTGTCACTCTTTCACAAACTACTTGCAAAGAAAACGGGTCAGTGTGACTTTCACACCCCAAATACACTGACTGTGTTACGCTCATGTTTCAGCAGAGGGCTCCTTAGATAAGATTTGTCAAATTTTGGAGTTGCTATACAGTATGTTAAGCAGTTGGAGCTGAATAACATCTAAATATATATATTTTTAAAATCCCTCCTCCTTAAAGTGACGGTTCAACCAGTTTAAAGTGACAAGCTTTGAGCTTCAAAACCACTCTTCAGACAACCGCTGTGACATCACACATAGGTTTCTGAAGAGCAGTTTTGAGGTTCTACTCTGGAAGCTCTGGTGGGCGCCATCTTGGCAAAAGCTCCAACTGATCCAACCTAAACCCTGATAAAACGATCATTACGTCAATGGGCAGAACAAACAGAGCTCCCACAGTTAGGCTTCGAAACCTATATTAAGTTAAACTACAGTGATTCCAGTTAGCTAAACTCATGCATAGTAGACAACTAACAGTTTGACACTGGCAATGCAATTGCATTTTATTATATAATTATGTACAATCTTAGAGCATTGGTGATGTGAAATGCCCTGGTTCAGTTCCCACCCAATGTCCAAACCCCAGCCACTGGATGTAGTGCCGGTCCCAAGCCTGGAGAAAATGGGAGGGTTGTGTCAGGGAGGGCATCCGGCGTAAAAACCTGTGCCAAAGTTGTGTGCGGATCAGATGGTCCGCTGCGTCGACCCCTTGATGAGAGCAGATGAAAGTCCAACAACAATTTATGACTTAATATAATTTAACTGATGAGTTACATAAAATTTCACCCCTGCATGAATGCCATAAAAGAAAAATCTATCGAGACCAAAACTGTTTTTTTTTTTTTGTGTGTACCAGGCTGCAAACATTTATTTCTGTTGTAAAGTTGGACATTTTTATCATGGGGGGTCTATGGAGATTGACACACTTTTGGATGCAGTGGTCATTCGAGGAACTGCACAATTTGCCACTATCGCATTAGACGCATTTTTCAGAAATTGGAGTTTGTCAGGTTTAACTAGAGTTATCAGGAACAACTGCAAAATCCAGCCTATGATTTATGAAAATGGTCACAACTGTCGTTTTCTTCCTCTAATAAGCTCTTATGAGCACTAAGCTGTAGTATTAGCATGATAGCCATGTGTGGAGTAAAGGGGTGTGAGGGAGTGTCTATAACATGACCGCATGTCCTACATACAGTATTTGTCCAGCTTATAGTATTACTAGTAAAAAAAAATTGGAAACATCGAGATGTAATAACTGTAAGACTTGTATTTTTCTTCTTTGACACCAAGATTCCAAGTGACCTCCTCACTGTGGCTCAAACCTGAGTTCTGACCCAGAGTGATGGAATAACTCGCATTTCTTTAGCTGTTTTACTTTTTTTGTAATACTGCATGCAGAAAACTAAATAAATACAACTGACAATAAATGTACAAGTTCAGAGTGAAAACTGATTTTAACGGCATCAAAACTAATATATAATATTATTTAATATTCAGTATACCGCCTGGGCAATAAAAACATCACCACTTCAGAAGGGTCAAATTATTGGCCTGAATTGGTCATGCAAACAAAACAACTATTTAAAATGACTGTAATTGGGTTAAGAACTGTGCAATACATTAATAAAACCTGGAAGGATAATGATGAACCATCAACTTTATGGAACAGAACTAAGTGAATAATAATCATAATAATAATTGGGTAATTAGTCATTACTTCGGTAAGAAAAAGAAATAGGCTAATTTTAGTGAAACAAAGTATGTGTATGTATAACTGGGCTACAGAACAAGTTCAACTTCAAATACAGCTATTTATTTGGCCTGTTTAATTTTTTTTATCAGCGTGACCAGGTTTCCATCACTGCATCAAGGGATGTATTACCATGATTTGGCAACCCTGACCTAAACAAAGGATGCAGGTGAGCGACAGAGTTTGGGAATTGGCCCGAATATAAGGCCAACAAAGGCAGCTGTACAATTTTATTTTGCACAGTGATGGTTGAACTTTGCAATTAATCTGTGGCTGACACGTGTACTGAACCATGGGGAGAAATTCCACTCGAAATACATATATTTACAGATATTTATAGATTTACAAAAAAACAGGAAATAGCATTTTGTGCCAGATTACAAACCGCAAGTTTTGACAGCGTACTGCGCATGCATCATATTGTGTTTGTGTCTTAAATCGACCGCTGGACAGAAGTTAATGAAACCTTTACCACTGTTGAGTAAAAGTGATGTTATGTGCTGGAGTTAATAATCTACTTTAAAATAATCTACTAATGCGCTACTGTCTCAATGTAAACAAACACCTGCACCAATAGATATTAATTATTAAAGATAAAGTGAATATTTTTACTGGGATTAGTTTATTATTTTCACTTTGGCTGACATAATAGCGCTAAAGTGGTATAAGTGAATTTTAACACGCTGGAGTCGTTTTAAGATAAAACTTCCTCTTTATCCGATCTACTTTTTCCATTCCTCATCTATGATTCACTCTCCGATTACCGAACAGTTACCAATTATTATTATGATTATTATTTACTCATTTTTGTTCCATAAAGTTGATGGTTCAGCATTATCCTTCCAGGTTTTAATAATGTATTGCACAGTTCTTAACCCAATTACAGTCATTTTAAATAGTTGTTTTTTTTGCATGACCAATTCAGGCCAATAATTTGACCCTTCTGAAGTGGTGATGTTTTTATTGCCCAGGCGGTATTCTGCATATTAAATAATATTATATATTAGTTTTGATGCCGTTTTTACTCTGAACTTACATTTATTGTCAGCTGTATTTATTTAGTTAAACCATTCACATTAAAATAATATTTGTGTGATGATGAAAGAAGGACAACTTAGTGTAAACAAGGCGTAAGATACTCAACCTTACAGAATGTGTTTTCTTTGTATTAAGGGGTGTGAGAGGCTTCTCTTTTAGCCTGAAATAATAATTTCACTGATTATTGATTTCTGATTATTTTTAGCTATGTTTAACTATTTCTACAAACTCTTTAACTGTCAACAACAGCTACTTAAGCTTTTACACCCTAAATTTGCTGATTTTTCCTCCTTCCCGAGGTCACCCCCTCAACCAGACACTCGCACCTTCGCTGCTTGAAATACCTCTCTAGTAACCAGCATTCACCTAATCCAAACTCAGTATTTATATGATGACATAGAAAAGTCAATAAAAATGACTCAACATCATGATGTGCCTTGAGGAAACTTTTATATTCTATTCATCTTGGCACAGGCCGGGTCTCACCAGAGCTCATCCGAACAGATAAAAAAGATAAACTGGCTCAGAAAGCTTGCACTAGTCCGACGGAAATTTATGTCTAAGAAAAGGATTATGTGGCTACACAAGCTTCGCGTTACGCGGCGACCCTGAATCATGATGAAGTCCAGAGGGGACAGAGTTTGTATTTTTAAAGCAAAACTCTGGCCTACATACCTGTATCTCCAAGCTGATTTCAGCTGTGTTAGCATTAGTTTATGTTGCTTTATTTCTTTCTTTCTTTTTTTTTTTAAAGAATAACATTTTGGTAAACAGCTAGCAGAAGAGAATACGGTGAGGTGTGTGTGTGTGTGTGTGTGTGTGTGTGTGTGTGTGTGTGTGTGTGTGTGTGTGTGTGTGTGTGTGTGTAATGTGT
>JAOTRS010000047.1:4943474-4953617 GCA_028565755.1 Dinotopterus cunningtoni
ATACATAAAAAACTGTAAAGTTGGATTGTCTGTTTTCTGTACATATTTGCAATATACTGTATATATGTAACACTCTTTAATAATACTTATGATACTAAGTTAAGTAAGTAATAAAACCCTTAGTGACTTGCTGTTATAGTAAATTATTCAGTAATGGAGAGGCTATTTACGGTGTTATAAAGTGTTAGATACTCTATAGGCAGCATGGTGGCTTTTTAAAACAGTGTGAAATTAAATTCCACGCAAATTAAGTCACGGGCACATCTAGTATATACTGTATAAGAACCTTGAATAACACTTATTATACATATGAAAAGTGAGTAATAAAAATGTTATACACTCTACAGGCAGCATGGTGGCTTAGTGGTTAGCCCTCACTGTTACTGTGCACCTCCCGGGTTGGGGATTCGAACCTTACCCGCGGTCTGTGTGTAAAGTTTGCATATATACTACATATATATTTCATATGTTTCCTCTGATAACTCTGGTTTCCGGTAAAGACTTGTGATGCAGCCCGACTGGTTTCTCCAAATTGCCTGTGATGTGTGTGTGTGTGTGTGTGTGTGTGTGTGTGTGTGTGTGCTTGTTACAGATAAAAGCTGGATAAAAGAATGGATAGACATCATATGTACCTATTTTTTAAATTCCAATTTAATTTGATTCAAGCCGGTTCCTCAGCTCTACTTATAAAGAGTTGTTCCACGAACAGCCTTTCTTTTTCCCTCTGTCATGAAAAAAATAAATAAATAAAACCTCCGGCTTGTCACGCTAACACGAAGCACAAAGCCTCTCGTCCTGAAGACTTTCCTGTGTCTGGAAACTCACAGCTTAATCTCTGATGTTACAAAGCACTGTCGCTGGAGACTGTTTCCAAAAATTCTCCAAAAACTTCGCCATACACAGCGGATATGCATTTCAATGGATTAAATGATAATAAAAACAACACACACACACACACACACACACACACACACACACACACAAAAAGATAATATATTAAATATAATGAAATTGATCTGGGATTTCCTGTTGTACGATCACAGTGAAGCAAATATATTGGACAGAGATTAGACATATTCTATAAATATTGCCTTATTAAGACATTTTTGCTTTATTTTTTTACTAGAACAAAGTCAAATGATCTGCCAATACTATATAGAACAACACGGTTTTAAGCTTACATCATATATGTAATAACTCATGTAATCACAAGTAAATTCTAAAGCAACTCAAATATATTCAAAATGTGTTCTCTTCCTAAAACGGCACTTTTTTCCCGGTGTGCACGAAGAGATCACGAAACGCATTAAAGTAAATGTTAAGCTGTTACTATGGAAACAGCAACAAGCACATTAATATAAGCCTGTTAACTGCTGAAACCGCTGTAATCGAAATACAATCAGGGAACCGAAAAGTGACATCGTGTGAGATTTCACAGCAGATATATTTTTCGTTTCGAAATTTAAATGAAATTAATTTGTGTTGATTTATCATTTGTTCAGGTTTAAATTACTGTGATGTCGCTGATCTGCATCCGTGTATAGATGTTTATTCCTTTTTCTTTTATGTCATTTTTAATTGCAAAATGTGCACTAGGTCTTTCTACGATCAAGACAGTATACCGTAATGCAAGTCAAACCCTTTCTGCCCAATTCCTATGACTAATGTCATGTTTTTCATATTCATGACGATATGCAAATCTTTTCTTGTGCACATCATCATCATCATCATCATCACCAGCACCTGGCTTTTGTGCACACCATCATCACGCACCTGAATTGACATACCGCAGTTACAGTTATGACCTGCAGGGGCTGCTGTGACTCTTGCTTGCAACAGGCTGTCTTTCTCCAGCTCACATGTCCTCCTTCACATACACTCCACACATACAGCTGTTTAACACAGCGTCCCAGCTTTTAACACGCTGCTGAACGTCCAGCGACTCATTCTCACGCCTGATTATAAAAGGGACATTTTCGCTAAACCATATGTAATCTCAGTGATTAGAAGGAACAGGCGGATCAAAGGGACTGGATGATGTGATGTGATGTGATGGCGTGTTTAGGTGTGAGAACCCCTTCTGGAGTATCCTGACTATCAGTCGGTGCTTTTTATTCAATCTATTATTTGTAGGCCGTTCATCAATTAATCCATTCCTGCCTTCCCACTGGAGCATTAATCAATCCGTCTGTTAGACCACCCGTTCATCTGATCAGCGGCAGATAGAAAATAGTCCACTTGTCCAAAGTCGAGCAGATCAGTGGATCCGTTCATGCTGAGTGTGTCGAGACTGAAGAATCTCTTTCTGACTTGCTTCACAAAGCAGCGAGCAGAGAGAGTGCACTGAGACGAGCAATTAGAGTCCGACACAGGGGAGACCAGGTATAGAGTAGCTGTAGCTGTGTATAAAAAAAAAAAAAGAAATCCAGAGCTGGGAAAGTGTGTGTAAGCTGCTGTAAGGCATTAGTACTAGCAATCGCACGGATGTCGGGTCAGCTAGAGGTCTGTGAGCTGTGGAGACAGTCGCAGAGGTGCCAATATAAAAGAACTATAATTTCCAACAGCTGTGCGAAAGCCACATGAGCAAGGTGAGAAGGACGCTGCAAGTGTAATAGCGCTGCCGTCTGGGTATGTATAATTTGAAATGTGCTTACTGAAAAGGACTGCGGTGTAGTTAGTCAGTCAGGAGGTTACGAGCGGCACGTTGTACAGTACTGCCTCGCCCATGTGTCATAATCGCTCCTCGTAAGCCTGTCAGGGAGCAAGCGTGAAATCCTATCGTGTTGTATTTATAATGGCAAGACGTCTCGTCTCGAGGGTTAATCCCAGGGTCCCATCCGGCCCCCGACCCCGCAGCCCACTAATGGAGCGCCTGAATGAAATGGAGAGACAGGGAATAAGAAAAGAAGCATCTTCATCCGGACGACTCTTTCTTCCAGCAGCTTGATAGGAAATGGGTATACCAAGTTAATTATGCATTGCGCAACATGATCCAATCCATTTGCATCATTAGACATTATGTACACCTTCCTTCACCCAAAATGCCTTTGTGAGAACTGACCCCTGGGTGCATTAAGATGGCTGAGACAGCACGAGCCGAGAAACATGAGAGCCCGGAGTGATGTGGAAAGTGCTCTGTGAGTGAGAGGCCGTGATTGAAAACAGCTAAAGGAGAGACACGGAGCACGGCCGGTCATGGACACGCGTGGACATACAACACGCGCCTGGTTTATCCCGATGTGTCCGGGGGACACAAGAGCACACAAACTGTCTGCCTCAAACCGCTCCTTTCTCTCGGTTTCCTCCAGTTTCTACCTGGTGTGTATCGGTTAACAGCATGCGAGCCTTATAAGGAGAATATATCTGTCAAGAGTCTGAGCCTTGAGGAGAGGAAGGGCAGGCTAGGACATAGCGCTCTTTACATTACTAAACTTTGCCAGGGTGTAGCACTTGTGGATTTCTTCCACAAAAGCATCCTTTTGTTGAAAAGGTCAAGGTTCTATCAGTGCAGATGTAGTGGACAATGATGCTTCAGGCTACCTGGAGAAACCTGACGAAACAAAGAATTCTGGATGTCAGCTAAGTCTGTTATATGACAGGCTTCTGGTTAAAATCCGCAAAGGAATAGCAAAAAAGCAACAACCAACCAACCAACCAACCAACCAAAAAAAAAAAAAAAAAAACAGGTCTCCTGCCTGATAATTAGCCCGGAACCAAGAGGACAGTTTGACTTTGGACAAGAGCGCGGATAGAAAGACCTTGCACAAGGACGCAAGAAAGAATATTCTTCATATTCTTTCACGCAAGACTTGTTCTAGTCTTTTTCGTCCCCAAATACCCTTTGCCTCATCACTCACCTCTCGAAACCTGTCCCTCGAGGTCGGACACGAGGCAGCTTTGACCGATTCCGAAACAGGAATTAAGGTACCCTTCCCGAGTGATAAATTCAGCCTCCCTCTTATCTGAGAAAGCAGGAGGACGACTCTGTCTTCATACATTACAATTCAAGCCCAGCCTTCTCATAGATGCCTATTATCTATGGCAGCTCTGGGAGAGGGTGGGTGAAAGAGGGTCACGTCGAGGGGAAGAAAAAGATCGGCTGCGATATGCCTAAGTCCTGCGCAAATAAAGGAAATCTGCCGCGTGTCTCTCCACATGATATTTCTTTTCTTCGCTCAGACCCGGACGCGACTGCCAATGTCCGGCTGAGTGACAGTCCTCTATTCCGAGGATGCCCTTGCTGGAGAAGCGCGTGCTGCCTGTTTCTGACATGAGTAGAGGGCTGGAGGTTGGTGGAGAGATGGGAAAACCCTGGCTTTTGCCTCTGTCTTTAACTGCTTGGCAGTCTGTTCTTGATTAGAGTGAATCTCTGCTCAGCGTGGGGCTCCCAGGCCCTGTCAGGAGAGACGGTTCTCCATTAATGGTGTCTGACAGGCTGAAGAGAGCTGCGTGGGGGTGACACATATGCTACTATCCAGGGGAAATGCTCTCGCTGGAGTTAGCGCTGTACAGCAACCCCTCAATGCTCCTTGTTCATTTCCAAGGTAAATAGCTTTCCCAAGGCTCCTGTCTATAAGCTGTACGGGTCTGGGTAACGTCTGAGAGAGAAAATATATATATATATATAATCCTTTAAGACATCCGAGGTAAGGATGAATAACAGGTGGACCCATTTCTCCGGATTCTCATTCAGCTCACACAGAATCGACACGGCGCACGTACTAATCTGTGAGAACTACCTCCCTGATTTTAATTGCTGCATTTGTAATGCATCGGTGGAAGTTAACCTTTCATGGACGACACAGCGATACCCTGTAGGGACGTCTCGGTACAATTGCGGCAGTTCGTCTTAAGCTACAGCTATTAAAAGGGCTGTTGAAGGTTGAAAAAAATATTCGAGTGGAAGAGTGAAAGAAAAAAAACATGCTGAGAAAAGAAAAACAGTAGGATGGGAGAAAGATGGGTAAAGCCCAGATGTATTAAAAGTGCAGGGATCTTAAAAGGACACAACAGCACCTTTAGAACTATTTCTGTATTTTGCAGATATCAGGGCAAAAGGTTATTATACAAAGAGAAGCTGCGCATATGGCTACTGCTTTCAAGCCGGTAATGGTGCAGTCCCCTGGTACCCATTCAGCTGAGACGGCACCAGGGAATAGTGCACTGGCTTTAAACCTGCCGCCGGGCAAAGAAAGGCCATACTGCTGATAGATAAGGCACGGATATAGAATGAGGGCTTCACGAGGGCGATGGACGTGATCATGGCACCGTTCTCAGCCTCGCGACAACGCCTCTGCCTCTGTATTTTCCGTACTTCTTGTTAGGACGGTTGTCTCTGCTTTTGAGTTCTCGGTGCGGTAATGAAACCACATCCGTCGTAAACAGGAAGGCCTGCAGTATGTCATCCGGCACGGCAGCGAGACTAGTCGTATATCAAGCAGACAAGCGGGGAAAAAGAGTATGAATGGCAGCCAAGCAAAGAAAACGGGTGCAAGAGTGCAAAAATTGATCAGTCATGCTAGACAGAGGGCAAAGACCACACAATACAAAAGAGAAGTGACAGACGTGCAGTCGAGTCTCAGATCAGCGTGCAAAACGGGCAGAACCCGAAACCCTTACGATGCACTTACGGACATCATACGGTGAGTGCAAAACGCATGCGAGACAGATGAATTACGGAGCACGTTAAAAGCTGAGATGAGAGCCATAATAACGTAAATCATCACGAACGCAGCTTAAGCAGCAACTCGGCAGGCGGTAATAAGGTGTGACAGAAAGCCTCACGGACAGACACGCTAAACAAGACCTGACATCCCACAGAAGCAGGACTAAAGCAAAAGTAGAAGGGCCACAAACATTTCTAGATCAATTAACACTTTAAACTAGTCAGTTTCTCTTTTGGTATGGGAAGCTTGTAAACGCAAAGGCCTGCCATGAAGCAACACAATTTGATCAATACACTAATAGCTGCAGCAAATTCCCATTTCCCTGCCAGCCTCTTTCCTTTTTTATCTCCGCGTATCCAATTACGGGGCCAATGTGTAGGCTAGGATCATACAGTGTATTTAAAGAACCGGCAGAAAAGGATGGTGCTTAATATGCACGAATGTGAGCGCGTACGTATGTAGTCCGCGATTAATTCGCTCATCATGAGAACATGTCCTAATTAAAATATGCTGCATGTAGGAAGATAAAAAAAAAAATAGTCAACCTACGCAGTTAAAGTGAAACTGTGTCTTTTTCCTTGATTAGGAATGATTAAAGGGTGTTTTGCTGTATGAGTTATGGATTGATTTTTCTTGATATGCCTTGTTTTTATTTTCTTCTCCAGAATAAGCTATGATTGGCGTTGCTTACTGAATATTTTTCCTTGTCACAGATACATTAATAATCTACAATGAAATAAAGCTGATTATACAAGGCCATCAAAATGAAGGTGTTCTGCGGTAATCTGCCACCAGGATACTTTAGACTTGTTGAGACTTGAGTTCTGGAGACCTGAAGAATTTATGGACCATGTCAACATCTTGTACTCTTTGTCATGCTTCACCATTATTGAACCATTTTTGCAGTGTGTCAGGGTGAATTATCATGCTGAACAAAGTCATTGCCATCGGGGAATAGCGTTTCCATGAACATGGTCAGTAACAGTGTGCAGGTACTGTAGGTGGTATGTGTCAAAGTAACATCCACATGAATGAAAGGCAGGACCCAAGGTTTCCCAGCAGAACATCACCCCCCGGGGTCACCACATCGCCTCCGTTGGCTCGCCTTCTTCCCATAGTGGATCCTGGAGCCATCTCTTCCCCAGGCAACCCTCGAACACACACATGATGTAAAAGAAAAAGATTGAGCAGACCAAGCCACTTCCTTCTGTTGCTCCATTATCCATTATACTGTAGGTGCTTTCTGTGGTGGACACGGGTCAGCGCAGGCTCTCTGCATCAATGCAGGCCCCTTAAATAACCATTGTGGGAGACCATCTCTGACACCTTCCCACCAAAGCAGGCATTCAATTTTCCAGCAATTTGTGCTAAAGTACGTTTTCTGTGGGCTCAGACCAGACAGATAAACAGTTGCCTTTCCATGGAGCATCTTCAGTAGGTACTAACCAGTGCATACTCCACGAGACCAGGTGTTTAAGAGATGCTCTGACCCTGTAATCTAATCATTACAACTGTTTCCTTGTCATCACTCATTACTAAATCTAACACTTGCCCATTTTTCCTTCTTCCAACACATCGACTTTGGGAACTAAATTCTGATGTTCACTTGCGTTCAGTATATATCGCACCCCTCGACAGGTGCCACTGTAACGAGATAATCAGTGTGATCCATGTCACCTCTCACTGGTTTTAATGCCATGGCTGATGGTTCTATACTGCATCTATATCTATAGCTTTTTTCCTCTGGGTAAAACATGCACCACGTACAGTACCCGTCAGGCGATCACTAACACAGTGCTGCACAACGCAAGCCAGAAAGGAGGCCATTACGGAGACACAAGGAGTCATAAAAGGGCGGGATGCATGCAAGCGTGACGCCAGGGTGCGATGCGATGTGGCACTCGCCTGAAAGGCCTGGGTGTGAGGTGAATAAACTTTGCTGAACGGACATGAGGAGCTGAATGACCTCTATTCATCCCCAGAGATCAAACCCACTTCCCCTCTTCCCAGCAAACTGAAGCTTTCACTACCTCCCCTGTTTTTCGCTAACCCTCTTCCCTCCAGGCTCCGACTCTGACACAGCCCTTAAGAGGATCCTCCTTTGATGAATTACTCCACTTAATGGAATAAAGACATGGGCTATGATTCGGTTTAAGCCTCTGACGTCAAGCTCTTCTCAGCTGTAGTATGTGAACCCGGCAGCGCGGGATAACTGCAAAGGCTGCGTTCGGCCCCTCAGGAGGTAACAGGCTCTGAAATGAAAACAATGTAACCCAGTGTTGCCTAAAAACACGACGGCCTATGTCCTGCAGCCAGAGACCTATTTCGTCTCCCTGAAAAAAAAAGAGATCTAGATAGATAGATAGAGAGATAGACCCTAAAATGGTAACTTTATTTATCTCTACCAAAGAGACTAATGATGGCTTGTGAGCTGGGATAAAAATAACTGAGTCATTTAGTGTCCGTCTGCTCAGTGCTTCAGACGCGCGGTAATCCATTTTCATTTAGACTTAATTCAAATAGATTATTAAGGATGTCTCTGGCTCTCCTTCTCTTTCTGTCTCTTCCCCCGTGTTTTTTTTTCTTCTTTTTTTCCGCTCCCTCCCTTCAGATTCCACAGTCGAACGTAAGCCAAGGCTAAATTGGATAGGAGTGCTAGCGCCCTTCCTTTGATGAGACAACAACCCGTTGAAGTCAGTTGGACGTAAAAAACGGCGGCATGCGAATTTACAATTAGCACTCTGCACTTACAATTAGCGTGACATCGAATGCTGTAGGGATAATTCAGTTTGCCAATATTTGCTGTGAAAAAAAACAACAACAACAAAAAAAACAAGGCTGCAAAAATCCCAGCCAAAGGAAAAGTAGCCTATGACAGAATTTGCAATAAAATATACCAATCAAAAAACAAACAAACAAACAAAAAATCATACTTATGAGGGGCGCTCATTCAAGTCAAACTGGGACTAAGTGCTCCTTCAATTTTTTTTAGCAGTATATATAAAAAGGAGTGAACCAAGTCACACATAAAGCAAAGTATAGACAGGGGAAAGAAGTTATATATTGTGATTCTTTTATTTGCCAATTCATGTATCGCCACACTGACTCCAAAATATATTTTTTTATTAAGTTTCAATATTTATATATTTATATTGCTGTTCCGCTATGAGACTACAGATGGCGACCTTTAAACTGTTTGCACAGCATACAGTAGTAAAAGCTAATTATTTGCAAAGATTGTTTAGAATTGTAACAAACTATGAACAAAAATTTAGATTGAATTTGGATATTAAAAACGTCCTGATACTTAAAGCAGTGTTTCCCACATGTGTGAAATGTCGGCATGACCTGCCAGCACAAAAGCGGTCTCTTACATATAACAAACAACAAATACATATGATCTTCAACACAATATTTTGATTTATTTGATATTTCTACTCATTTGACATTCCAGAGACGTGTCCTACTGTCCCTCCCCTCCATCCACCTGGATGTGAAGAGGAAGATGATAAACAATCTTTAGTGTACAAAGATGAAGCTGTCTGTTAGAGCAGGTAGCCCTTAAAAACCGGAGCATTTTTTTTTAGCCTTTTATAGTACTAATATATTTAAATTAATGTAAACCATAGTATTACTTTAATATAAGGCTCAGGATTGTGCAATATACTGTAGAGTAGAGTAACATTATATCCTTTTTTCAGCACAGTGTTGGTAACCAACTGTACAAACAAAAAAAAGAAAAAAAAAAACGGTCAAATCGGCAACAGATTTATATGATCTCATGTTTTTGTTCGTTTTTTGTGACATCATTCCCAGATTCCGGCCGTAGTAAAATTGACGAGTTTTAAAAGTAATGCTCGACAGACAGCGGCAGGACGTCCGTATAAGCGCTTGTTTTTTTTGTTTTTTTTCTCATCAATGCTGTGTTGCAGCATGGATCCGTAAAATTTGAGTTTTAAGGGTTAATCTTTAATTTTTTTTAAAAACGAGCCTGTTCACCGTGTGAAAATGTATTTCTGTGTAGAGCATGTGCGGCCTTCTTACACTGCATTTACTGCCTCTCAGGACACCGCTCTCACGTTAGCAAAATAAACAGGTACAGGAGCGGTAGCGCGAGAGGGGACTGTCCGCTACTACTCATCTCAACTCAGCTCAACTTTTTTGTATAGCACTTTAACAACAAGAATGCCCCAAAGTGCTTCACATAAATAATAAAATAATATAAAAGACATAAAATAGCATCACACACATATCTAATCAAACAGAATGTATAAAATAAACATCTCATGTTGGTTTAAATGCCAGAGAAAACATGAGTTTTAAGATGGGACTTTAACATCCTCAGTGATGTGGCCTCTCGAATAGTCACGGGTAGGTCATTTTACAATTTGGGTGCCGCCACAGAGAACGCCCGATCACCCCTAAGCTTGCATTTGGTTTTAGGAACAGTCAGCAAAAGTTTATCTGATGATCTGAG
>JAOTRS010000047.1:4995044-5008397 GCA_028565755.1 Dinotopterus cunningtoni
AGCCAGCTAGCAAGCTGTGCATAATGGCAGACGCAGACGGTGCTAATATTGTTGACCTGCTTTTGGCAAAACCATTTGGTAGTCTTCCTTACGAGGAGAGACTTAGAATTAAACGGCAGGGCAGACCAATGCCCAAGATTGATCTGGTGCAAAAGTCAGGAAAAAATAACAGGTCTTTTTAGCTCTCCTGGTATGACAAGGTGAACTAGCTGACTGGAAGTGCTGTGACAAAGAAAATGTACTGTTGGCCATGCCTCTTGACGAAACCTTCTCTGGGAATCCGATTGGGGGATTTTGGTCAAACGTGGGTTTTGGGGATCTGGGTAACTTTCACAGGGCATACAAAAGGCTTGAAAAGTGCAAAGAACATAATGAATTTTATGATGAAGGCCTAATATGAGCTTCCCCTGTTTCAAAAGCTACTGTAGCAGCCGCTACACAAGACGATGTAACTAAAACAATACAGAGGTAAGCCAACCCTCTCAAACCAAGATTAACCAATACCAATGTGATGGAATGACCAATGTGAACAGAAAAAAAAAAGTTCTGCTCATGATCCAAAACATACAAGCTCACCAGTCAAGCATGGTGGAGATAGTGTCATAGCTTGGGCTTGCATGGCTGCCTGGAACAAGCTGACTAATCTTTATTGATGATGTTTTATTAAACTCATAATCATAGGAGCAGAGTAAATTATAGTTTTTTTTGTCTTAGGTAAAGAAGCAGATTCGGGGGACTCATGGACATAGAGTATTATGGTGAACTGGTATGTTTAGATGCTGTCTAAACTCATTGATCACTCGGGTTTGTTGACGGTGAAGTGATTGGTCACTTTACATCTCAGGGAGCCCTCATGTCTGTGTTTCCTTCTGGCTCTCCCTTTTACAGTAGTTATGCTGTCATAGTTAGTCCTGCCGGAGTCCCTGCTTGCACTCTGCACTAAATATACAGTACATTTACACTATACATTGTTTGACTGTGACCATACCTAACTGCCATCTCTTCTTCTCTTCTGCTCTCTTCTTCTCTCTCTTCTCCCCTCTCTCTCTCCCTCTCTCTCTCTCTTTCCCTCTACCTGTCTCTCTGTCGAGCTATACATGTTGTTTCTGAGCTACCAGTGATCCAGACCCCCTCTGCCCCCTGGACCTGTCTGACTCGTCCTGGTGTCCTGATTCTGGTTGGAGATCTCGTCGCATGGATGCCCCGTGTGGTCTGACTGGGATGCGTGTGGTGACTGGGGACAGTTCCACTTTTCCACAAAGACGGTCCTGTCCTCGGCTGATGCAGACAGCTGTTCTGAGGACTGGAGTTTCCTACAGTCTACCTGAGCCTCCAATAATGAACTGGACTCTTAAACATCTCCTGTTATACTGAACTTCCAGTCTCACACAGTATGATGCAGATCAATCCCTGCTATCCGTTTCACTCAAATGAGGATGGGTTCCCTGTTGAGCCTGATTCCTCTCAAGGTTTCTTCCTATTACTGTACCATCCCAGGGAGTTTTTCCTTGCCACTGTTGCCGTCGTCCTCGGCTTAAATGCACCCAATTAGATTAAATGGGAAGAACTTTGTCATACAGTGGGATTATCACCCAAAACACACTGCCAACACAGCAAGCAGCTTTATAAATGGAAGAAAGTGGAATGTTTAAGCCTGGACAAGTCAATCACCAGATCTTGAAGATGGGATTGGTGAGAGAGACTTTCAACACAAAAAACTTTTTTTAGAAAAGCATCAAAAAAGATGATTCAAGAGTTTGGTGAGGTCAGTCAGTCTCTGTCATCACCAAACTCTTGAAATATGGCTTAATGCAATAATTCCTAAAGGGACATCCGAATATTCATTTTAACTTACTTTAGGAATGCCTGTTTCTATAATTTTGCTTACCTAAAATTTGGGCCATCAAATATACCATGCTTTCAAGTTGTCTTTAAGTTGTGACCAATAAATATATGTATATATTGTAATATAAGGATATAAAGCTGAAATTCTGATATGATATATCACATGCCAAGATCTTCCAATAAAGTGGAGTGGAGTACTGTATGGTGGAGGAATCACAATAAATACGGTTGTTACATAGAAATGCTTTCTAAAGATTCAATTCCAGATTTAACTCCCCTTTGCTGTTATAATAACCTCCATCTTTTTCTGGGAAGGATTTTCGAGCATTGCTGTTGCTATTTCTTTCCAAGTGATCAGACAGTGATTTTTGTTGACAAGATCTTGAGTAGAGCTGACAATCTGGTTCATCCCAAAGGTGCTCACTTCCATTCCAACTGTGGGAAACCATGTCTTGATGGATCTCACTTAATGCATAGTGGTATTGTCATGCTGGAGCAAATTTAGTTTCAGTGGAAAGAAATAAGCAATTAATGATAGAGTATACAAAGTCATCCTATACACTGCAACACTTGAAACAGGGCTGAGGGTCAGGTGTCGTTTGTCCACTATATTGTGTACTAGCATTTTAACCACTTAGGGTGTTGAGGTTCATCTGAATAACATATTCCACCAACTTCCAAAGGAATCACAAAACACCTTAGAACTTACAAGGGAGGCTCTTGAAGATGATCCTACACTCATGTCACTGAGAAGGTCTGGGTAAAATACAATACAAAATGGTTCCCAAGTAGCAGGAGCAGCACAGCTATCGAGGCGCAGCACACCTGGGGCAGCAAGTAATGCATATAAAATAGAATGTCACAATAGATGCAAGGCGACCAGACTATCTGCGGGCCGTGGTGATCATATCTACCACCTAGTAAGCTTGCTTATGTAATGGAGCCCCACTGTTCTTCCCCTGTGCCAGAAGAACAATTGATCTAAAGATTAGATTGCTGCTGTCTGGTCGAAATTGTACCTTAGGGTGAATTCTGGACAAAGCAACAACCATTCTGAACCACTCTGAACATCAAAGCCCAGAAGGTGACTTTATCATCTCTGCATCTTAGAAAACTAAGATGAAAACTCAAAGGTGCTCCAACCTCTTGGCAAAACTGCAGTGGAAGCTAAGAGTGCCAATCTGTTATGTGTAGCAGATTTAAAATGCTAATAATATTAAACTATAGCAGGTTCATTATGCATAATTTTCTGTATAAAAATGAGAGGTATTGAATTTAGAAACGTATTTCATGCTATGTAGCAGTTAAAGAGGAATTCTCTTGCTGTCACTAGTCTTGTCTCATTAAAGTGACTAATGTTATTCTACATAACCCCACTCAGTAGCAGATCTAAAGTTATGAATGTAACCCCGACTCCAGCTGTGAGAGCTACAGTATGAGACAACCCTTTTGTCGCAAATAGTGCTGGTTAGAGTAATGATCTTTAGGATCTTTAAAAAACACACTTATTTAAGTCAGTGATAATATCAGGGAGGTTGAGTTTCAGGGATTTCAGAAGGAACCGACTCCCCCGTTGCTCAACTCTGGTTGATGATTATCATTTTTCTATTCAACTGAGGTTAACTCGCTAAAGCTAAAGGTCCTGTTAGCACTACGAGGAATGTATTGCTACATTTAAAGAAAAGTTATTGACTTATTGATCCTTTGATTTTATTTTATAGGTAAGCCTAAGGGATTTCTGGTTTAAAAAATTTACTGTAGTTACAAATATATAATTAATTTATGCATATAAAAATTTTAGGTGTCTACAGATGTGACATTTCGTGTTTCGCTGACTGCGAGGTTGGATGCGCAGTACAGATTGTGAGGACTTACATCTCTCCTCACCATAAAGTAATCCAGATTTTATCCTAATAAAAAAATACAGATTTTTTTTAAACTAAAAAGTGTGACCTTGGAAAAACAATGTTCTAGTAAGACATATTTCTGAAATTAATCAGAAGAGTTTTAAATGATTTATTTCACATACCATTCTTGATAGCCATTATATCTTCTTCTTCTGCTGTAAAAATCCCACATTATTATTGTTGTCTTATATAGTACATACCATATATCAGAATCCAGGGTCTTATATAGTACATACCGTATATCAGAATCCAGGGTCTTATATAGTACATACCGTATATCAGAATCCAGAATTTAGGGTCGCAGGGGGCCTGGAGTCTATCCCAGGAGGCTTAGGGCACGAGATGGGGTACACCCTGGACAGGGTGCCAATCCATCACTGGGCACACACACACTATGGGCAATTTGAGAACGCCAATTAGCCTAATCTGCATGTCTTTGGACGTTGGGAGGAAACCGGAGTACCCAGAGGAAATCCACCAAGCACAGGGAGAACATGCAAACTCCATGCACACTGAGACGGGAATCGAGCCTGGCCAGGAATCGAACCCGGACCCTGGAGGTGCAAGGCGACAGTGCTAACCACTACACCACCGTGCCGCCCTATCCAATATACAATGCATCTCAAAAAATGTATATGGTAGAAAAGTTATATATTTCTATTTAAAAAAGTGAAACTTTCATACAGTCTAGATTTCTTTTTTAAAAGTTTTATTTCCATGATTATGGCTTATACAGTAGCTCAGGAAAATAAAAAAATCTACTATCATCAAATATTTTAATATTTTCTAAAATCAATTAAAAAAGGATTTAAAATACAAAAATGTCTTTAAAGTCTGTTCATTTATGTAATCAATACTTGGCTGGTGCCACATAGCACAGATTACTGCATCAGTGTGCCATGGCATGGGGGCAATTAGTCTGTGGCACTGCTGAGATGTTACTAACGACCTGTTTGATAGCAACCTTTAGTTTGTCTGTATTGTTGGGTCGGGTGTTTCTCATCTTCCTCTTGACATTACACAATAAGTTTTCTGTGGGTTTCAGGTCAGGCGAGTTGGCTGGCCATTCATGCACAGTAAGATCATGGTCAGCAAACCAGTAAGGGTAGTTTTTGCACTTTCATTTCCTGCTGGAAAAGAACAACAGAATCTCCATAAAGCTTGTCAGCAGACTGAAGCATAAAGTGCGCTAAAATCTCCTTGTAGATGCTATGTTAACTTTGGACTTGATAAAACGCAGTGGCTCCAAACCAACCACCGAACCAGCTCTCATTACCACCTTGTCCAATTATGTGGCATCTCTGACATATTGCTGAGTAATCCATACATATAATAAAATGTAAAGTTGGCGTGTCTGGACTTTGAAGATAATTGTGAAAAAATTATTTAGGGGGACGTAAGATGAGTAATAGAACACTCATCTTGTATTCTTTATTATCTCAATCAGCCTACAGGAAGAGAAGATATGCTAATTTAAAATGTAAATGGAAAAGACCCTTATATCATAAAAAATCAATCTTGAAAAAATTAGGTAATCTTAAAAATCAACATATGGTGCTGTACATTTTTAAAAAATATGCTTAGGAGTGTGCAATTGAATTCCACACGAACATGTAGTAAGTCATGTAGTAGTTTTAAAATAAGTGAGTTAGAGAGACTGTACACTAGTTGTTTGTAAAATGCTTGTGCAAGGTCTCAAATATAGGCTGCCCATACAGTACAAACATACTCAATATTTTAAATCCATTCAATCTCAGGTCTTGTATTTAAAAAAAAAAAAAAAAAAATTTTAAAAGCCATGAATGAAGGACACTGATCTCTGAACCAGACAAGCGTGAAAAAGCTTGAAGCCCATTTTGGTTGGTACATGTCAGTCATTTTCTGTGTTTTTTTTTTTTTTCACCCTGTCAAGCCGTTTCTGGTGACAGACATGGATGGAAAACGTGTCCATTTATCTTCATGCTTTTTAAATTTTCCATGAGTCATTTGCCATTGTATTTGGAGAGATGGTTATTTATTGATCCGCCCTGAGGTGAAATGAGAAAAAAAATGAAGAAACGAGAACAGAAGACAGGAATCAGTTCTACATTCTCCAAGGACAATTTTAGTTTGCACAGATAAATTTTAAAGCAATGTGCACTGTTATTGTAGGGTCTTCGGTGTACGTTTCGAGTGTACTTTCTAGAAAGCGTTGAGCCAGTCCATAATTTTAACCAATATTATCATTTCTTCATTTTTTTGGGGGCCATAAAAAAGCAGGCACTCTTACTGTTAAATGCAATGGATTTTTTTAGGTCTGGATGAGCCATCATTCCAGAAGCTTAAAAAAATAGCATCTACTGTAAGCAGTTATTCAATTATCCAATCCATTCAAATGCTTCTGTCACACATGGGCAGAAACATTCTCAGTGCAGTACAGTACCAGGTGTGCTCATTTGCAAGCGAATGTTCATCAGAAAAATCAAATTTTTTTTTCCTTCCATGGCCCCAGTGGGCTAATTTACAAATACTCATGACGCTGTGCCAAGTGACTGCATGACAAGTTGACAAGTTACCTACGCACCTACACAGAGGCCCACCAGAACCCTTGGGTACTTTGGTATATGTCTATAAATTACAGAAACAAACAAACAAAAAAAAAAACATAAAGAGTTTTAGGTAACAGCCTAACATGGTATTGGTGCTAAAAAGTGTCTAATCTAGGTAAAAAAGAGAATTTTGAGAGATGATAAACACCATTTTTCAAAAATCTGTCGATCTATGCTTTGTTTTATTTATTTTTTGTTATTTTATTACCAGAAAAAAAAAATTGCATGCCCTTTTATGTCCGTAACGTTTTTAAAATCTTTCAACCATCTTAACTGTCATTCAGATGAAGCTTGGCCAAATTAGATTTCATAAAAAAAGGATAGAATAAAAAAAAAACTTAAGAAAGTGAACACTAACCTTACTAAAAAACTAAAAAACTTTTACAGGTCATAAGAAATATAAACAATTTGCATTTTAAATGTTAAAAAAAATGTTAAGTGTTTGAAGTGAGACAGTGTAATGCTGAAAAATGGCCATTTTTGGGGCACAAATAAAATCATCTCTCCAAAACTTGACATTTTTAGGGAAGCAAGATCGATCTTTTCCATGTTGCATAAACTTCAGAAGTAGCTTCTTTGGCACACACAGTTTCTGTATCATATGTATAACATTAAACAGCACCAGTACTGGGTTTTCACTGTAAGCATTGAGCCCATTTCTATTTTATCCCTATACAATCACTAAAGGAGTGATTCCACAATTCCTTTAACCTACAATTTCTTTACAATCTTTTCCCATAGATCTCTTCCCATAGGAGATACTTTAGTCCTGCTGAAACACTAACCAGTTGCTAACATTGTCAACAATGTCTTCCTGTAGGATTACATTTAATCTATGTCTCATTAGGAAATGATGAGGCTGAATCCTGAACTACTTCCTATTCCCTTCTTATGCACTTTAACTAGGGTACAGCATAAGCGCCTTGCTGAGACCTTAAGACCTTAATCTTTACATGTTTGCATAAAAGATTGTGTCCTGTCTTATTTCTAAATCAAATTGTAAGAAACCATCTGTCCAATAAATAAAGGCAGCGTATACACAGATAGATCCTAAGGAGGGGCAGAAGTGCCTGCCTTATTGCCCTCACACTATACAAGTTCCCTTTTGGCAAGTATGTGTAATAGCGGTATTTTATATGAGCCCTGAGTGGTTCAGGGAGCAGAAATGCACGCCTGGAGTGCAGTCATAAGCCCTGCGACTGGGGTCTTGCCCCTGGCTGTGCCATTATCCGGGATCCTCTTTGGCTAGGCACAATTGCCTCAGTCTCAGCGCGGGAATACTTCGGTCTACTGTAATAGCTTCGGTATCATGGACTCTATTGATTTAGGGCAACCCCTGTAGTGCAGTAGTGGCTACCTATAGATTTTTCACCTCAGGCCCCAATAAGCTGTCACAAATGCGCACATAACCACAGCCTATGTTAATTATCTAATCCCAGTAAAAAATATTCAGTTTATCTTTTCTAATCAATATCTATTGTTTAAGGTGTTTGTTTACAGTGAGCACATTTTGTTAAAGGAGCACATTGATAGCTTATTTAAAAGTAGATTATCCAATCCAGCACATAACTGTTCATAACATTGCTTTTCCTCACCATTTTGTGACTGTCACTTATGGTGCAGCTTAAACTTAAACTAAAATTTTCATTAAATTCTGTCCAGTCGATTTAAGACGCACCCACAGTTTGACACTTGCGCAGTACTTGTGGCTTATAATCTCTCAAAAACTGCTCATACCTTCAATTCTACTCAATATTTTAAATTTACTGCAGGTTAAACTTCAGGCATGTACATAAGGACTGGCAAAGTTTCATTAAATTCTGTCAAAATCTGGCTGGACAGACATAAATTTTTCATGGTTTACATGGTTTTGGGTCCTACTGTACAATGTATGAAGCGTGAAGAAATCATTGAAAGAGCGAGTTCTGACCGATGTAAAGACAAAACCTTTCTTTTATTTATATAGATTATTTAATAGCAACCAATAATTGTGGGGAAAGTGTACACTCCATTAATTTCATTTTTAGCCAAACAGTCATGCTGAACTTTTTTTTGCAAGTTTTATTTGCAAGTGAAATATTTACAGATTTTTTTACTCTTTTCACTGTTAACCCGAGGCCTTTTGCCTCTGTATAAACGTGGTAAGCCAAAAAGCATCTCAAAGCGCACAACCTTAAAGCAAATTGTCCTAAAGCGGTAAAAATACACATCTGCTTCCACTCTTAGCCAAGAACAAGAATCTGATCTCACACTGGGCATAGGATCATAGAAATCAGACAGGTGGAGATTGACAGTTGGAGACAGTTGGACTGGAAATTATTATTATTATTATTATTATTATTATTATTATTATTATTATTATTATTTTATTTACCCATCTTTATTTATCAGTGTCCCTATGAAGCCAGAATTTCCTCAGACATAGCATACTTTATTTTGGTCAGACTTTTGGTGCCAACCTCGTCTCCTGAATTTTATATATACAGTATGATATATAATATACATGTACAGTATATACAGTACATGTGACACATCCCAATGGTATAGATAAACCAAGTAGCAGGGATAAAAGTCCCCGGTCAGTACAATATACAGTAGGAAGACTTTTTTTCCCCAAAGATATTAAAGTCTTTTAAATATTTTTTTCTTAAGTGCATTACAGTTACATAAAAAATTAAATACAATTATTTTTTAATATAACTTTTGCAAACTATAGTGTAAATACCCATGGCTGAAACTTAAGGTTTGCATTTTAACGCTTTCTCTTTTGGGAACACCAGCTCACTGGCTCACATGCTCCTGCCACTTCTTTCTCTGAGTTTCTGCCAGTTTGCGCTGGGCAACAGCTGGATGTTAATTGGTGAGACTCACTTGGCAGAGTAAGGCTCAGTGCTCCAAGTCCTAGGTGTGTGTGTGTTGTGTGCATGTGCATTGGTTCATGCTTGGACTACGTCTCAGCATCCCAGGCCTGCTGTTAGCTGCTTGGCTATGGCTTGACACAAATATGTGAATATTGCACTTGATGAAAGTCTTGGACAGTTATACCCAAAATGACCCAAAAGTGTGGGTGGTTTATTATTATTATTATTATTATTATTATTATTATTATTATTATTATTATTATTATGTTTAATATTATGTTTATTGTTATAATACTAATATCTGTTTTTCCTTTATTTATTTTCCTTTATTGTAAATAATATACTTACCATCTGTAGGGCATTATTTTAAAATATCATAATTGAGTGCAAAAATGAATGGCCCCTAACACAGACAAAACATGCAGCAGTTCAATTTGAGAAATGGCACTGTCTTCTTTCAGTTTGCTGCCTAAAAAAGGTGTGGTCACTAGACGGAAACACTGACCTTTCCTTCGCATATTTGGATAGTGACATCCTCACTGCACAGGAGACGTGATGTACAGAATTTGCTAAAGTCTTGCTTTTTCATGCTGCTGGACAGAACATAAAACCTTGTTAGCTGTTAGCTAACTTGCAAATTTTTTATGGGCATCTGTTAGCTGGCCCTTGGACTCAAGGAAACAATTACGTTTAGTCCTAACCTCAGGCCAGGATTGTCGCAATTAGCAAGAGGTGTGGGCTGGTTCTGGATTGCCTTGCTGTGCGGTCTGGATCTGGACCGGAGTCTGGACTTTGAGAAGCCCTGCTCTATGCATTTCTAGGTATGAACTTCTGCTGTGGTTATAACGATTGTTCTGTGTTTATCTCATGACTCATATTCACAATGTGTAAACAATGAGCATCCTTTTCACCCACTTAGAACTGTTTGCCCTCATCCATCCATCCATCCACCCTTCAATCCTTCCATCCACCCTTCCATTCACATTCCATCCATCCATCCATCCATCCATCCATCCATTCATCCATCCATCCTTCCATCCATCAATTCACCCTTTCATCCATCGTCCACCCTTCCATCCATCCATCCATCCATCCATCCATCCATCCACCCTTCAATCCTTCCATCCACCCTTCCATCCATCCATTCACCCTTCCATTCACATTCCATCCATCCATTCATCCATCCATCCATCCATTCATCCATCCATCCATCCTTCCATCCATCAATTCACCCTTTCATCCATCGTCCACCCTTCCATCCATCCATCCATCCATCCATCCATCCATCCTTTAAAGCAGCAATGCTGTGGTCACTAAGTGTAGTAACAAACATGCTACAGAAGATAAACTGACTACTAATGAAGAGACAAGAGCATGGAGGTTGCTCAGTTTCTCAGCTTCTCTAGAGGACTGTTCTATTTTCTCAAGACCTGATCCTTTTGCAAACTCATTTAAGTCAGGGAGATGATTGGCACGTTGGCAGTGGCAGTTAGCATTGACATTGCACACATCAATCAGAAACTCATTCCATGCACTTATTTGAATACTTAATTTAATGGACACTGACTTCAATTTTATAGAGCTCAATCACCAAAATATCAATATTAGTCTTATTCTGATTGTTTAGAGATTGTGATCAAATAAACAGCACTGAACTATAATTGAGGTTTATATTTTTATTTTTATTTTTTTACTTCGTTGGACTAGACGGGATGTGACCTGGCAGCTGTTTCATACATTTAACTCGAGAATGTGTGCTGGATATAAGCAGGGAATCGAATTTCACAGTGGGTGTATTTGTGCTTTTTTAGTTTTTTTACCTCAATTGCATCATCCTCCTTTTATGCTTCTTAAAAACTAAAATTTGGCACATTTTCTGAAAAGGTATTTGAAGGTAGTACTGAGAAGCGCTTTTTTTTTTTGTGTAACTGCAGTAAAGTTTCATGTTGTGTGCGTTTGCAGTCTTTTTGTTGACCAGCATTTGTACAAATAACTGTGATAATTTTGAATTCTAGTTGTAAATGTTATGCAATATTAAAAAAGAAATATTATGTTCTACATCATAGGTGTCCAGTCTCTGGATTCTAATCAAGCAAAAAAAGGCCACACTGGTAATTCAATAATGGTAGAAATACTGATTTAGGTGGAAAAATCAATCAAACAAAAAGAACAAGCAAACAAAAAAATTCACTTTTATGTGTCTATCCGTACGGGACAGTATGAGGTTGTTATCATATGGTTAACACCTTGGTAATAGTCCTAATAGTCGGTAGCATAGTTTCAATTTTGATGTTGGTATCAATGGTACAGTTCTATTTTCAGTTCTTTAGGGTGTGGTATAACACCGTTTAATTCCTTAATGACTTGCTATTAAAGCGTTGTCATGTCACTAAAGCTTCGATAGTGCTAACACTTAATTTTTTATAACTTTACAAAATTGCTAACGGCTCAATGTAGGGTTGCTGCGCTTGAAAAATTAACTGGATTAATTCCGACCACAATGACTCCGGGGTCGATTCCAAATCGGGAAATGTTGTGAGAGGCCGGTAGCGAATTCAGTGAAGTGGAATAGAGGTATAAGGGATGGTGGAATGAATTTAGTTGTGCCATTATTGGCGAGAAAGCCATTGCGAGGAAACCGAAGGAGCACTAGAATTGTGTAGCCAGCTTACGATCTGAAACAAAACATTGTAAGTGATTGATTTACAAAGGAAGAACATGAATAAGCAGAGCACATAAGCACTCGTGAGGCATCTTTGTTCCTTTTATAGCGGCGGAATGAATTGAAGCTGAATAAGAGATACGATTACAAACGTTTCAGCTGGAACACAGGTACGTGAGACTATCGCTCATGCAGAAATAAAAAAGGGCTAGGGTGACTATACTAGAGTGAGCTGAAGAGATTAAAACATAACAAAAGTCAGGAGAATCTGAATTAAAGACATTCGCTTTACACCTTTCTTATTCCGCTGAAGTTTAACACACTTTAAACATGAGCACAGGTTGTATAGTCATCATTTAGATTTGAAAATTGTCAGCCATGTCAATTCATATGAGAACATTTCAATTAAAACAGCAATCGTAACAGGAGCAGAACAGATATACACACAAGTTTCACGGAATTCACCACAGAGAAGGAGGAGATATTCAATAGGTAAAGCGTTGCAGGGAAGATAGAAACTAAGGCACAACAACAGGATGAGCTATTGAAGAATTTATCAATTGTGTTGCTGAGGTTGTTCATTTATTTATCTTTAGTAAACACTTTATCATGATCAGAGCTGCGGTGGTGTGGTTCTGGAGTACAGGCCCAAGGCAACCTGAATGGGAAATGCGCAAACACACACACACACACACACACACACACACACACACACACACACACACACACACACACACACACACACACACACGCAGTACCTAAGAGTCTGTTATTACAAGGGAGAAAACCAAGCACAGTACATGAAGGAAGGCCATGCAGTTACAGGAGGAACATGTGGGACTCGTGCATAGATGGTAATTAATTAAAGCTGAACAATTAAACAGATGTACCACAGATCCTTGATGAAGCTCTAACTGCTGCGCTGTCATGCATGCGGTCATGTTGCTCTGAGCTGTAAGTCATCTTTTTACTTTCAGAGGGGTCCAATTATTGGCCTGCATCAACCAAAGAAAACAACTAATGAGATTGTAAAATGAATGGAATCAAGTTAAGATCTGTTTTAAAACCTGCAAGGGTAGTGTTGTTCCATTAAACGTCATGGAAAAATTGTGATGGGGAAAAATGGTTCTAAGCTCAGAAATGTCATGTGGCAACACAATGAAGTCCTGAATGTACTTGAGTTTTTTTATGGAACACTGGACAGAAAATACAAACACATTTTGTGATGTTTCATAAGGTTGTTGAAATAATGCCACAGTAATTGGTAGGAATAGGGGTACATCAGTGGGTAAGTAAGTGACAGCCCAGAAGGTCCCACGTTTAAACCTAACCAAGTTGCCCCTGTTGGGCCCTTAAACCTCAACCACTCAGATTTATAATGAGATGAAAATGTCTGCCAAATGTTGAAATGTAATTGTGTACCATAATCAAAGCGAAACGGGTTGGAATGGAATGTGTTACTTTTTTGGACCGACAGTATATACACTGAT
>JAOTRS010000047.1:5085866-5099946 GCA_028565755.1 Dinotopterus cunningtoni
TGGAAGGGGTAGGGGCAGGCTGGGGCGGCGCGGCAAAAGCCCAAAAGCTAAATTTATAATATTATACATTATGTGGTTATCATGTAAAGTGATCCATTAATAATGAAAATAAGATAAAATAACATGTATTTTTTAAATTCCTAATCCATTCATTACTTTATATGGTTTTATTCCAAAGAGTAAATAAGCTGAGCATTGGCAACAAACAAGTGAATGCATGTCTTATGCATGTCAGAAACAGATCAAAACCTGTTCTTTTCTCTTTTTCTCATTGTTCTCTCTTTTTTCACCTTGGTATTAAATGAATAAGGGATTGTGTGCAAGTTCATATTTAGTAATAGAGTACACATTCTGCAAACAAGAGGTAATAAAATTAATTACTCTGGCAATTTGTTCGCATTTAGTTTAAGTATCCTTCTGGGGTGTCTGTAATTCATTTTAAATAGATTTGTCTTCAGTTAATTTCGCCACAGAAATTGCTCTGTACACTTTTTTATTAACATGTACTATTTTTATTTGTTTATTAGGTAAATGGATAAAGTAGTATGCAAGAGTTTTTTTTTTTATAATTATGCAGAATATTGTGTGTAGGCTCATTAAATGGCTGTTGCAGTAGTGTAAAAATTGGGAATTTCTTAGTATTAGTATTGTGATTGCATGTCATGTGACCTGATGAGTCCAGCGTGACCCTATTCCAGAGCGATAAGATGAGACATGTACTGTACTGTAACAAGGCACATAGCATTGTAATTCAGGTCATAAGATTCCTTCTGTTTTTTACTCTATGCAGTGGATACATTTCTTTATGTTAAAGACTAATATATAAGAATAATAATATATAAAAAATGTTAAGCAATAATGTCCTTAAATGTCCACTAAACATGTTTATTTGGATCAAGCTGCATGATGTCATTTTTAAAAGATTCGATTGCATTCAAGCTCTTTGACAAAGGTGATATTTGAGCTCAGATGAGCGTTTGTTTTAATTAGGACAAATGCAGTGTGATTACGCTCCAACTGCATTTCCTGCGAGCAGACCATGTTTTATTCATGGGCACAAAGCCTGGCATCATTCACTCACACCTCATCCAGCAACCAGCACATGTTTCCTTGTTCTTTCTTTGATTTATTGTCTGGTTAGGGAAGACAGAGGGTTGTGTATCAGGGAGATAGAGAGGACTGATGGACAGGTAGATGTCCTGTTCACATTTTGTTTGTGATAAGTGCAGGAGGTTAGGATTAGGAGGTTGATTACAAGGTGTTTCCTTTAACCTGTGTCTGTGTAGTATATAGCTTTAAATAACCTTATATGGCTTTTTTTCTGCAAGTTTTTGTGTGTTTGTGTAAAAAAAAATACACAATATTGAATGGAAAATGTGTGTGATCAAGAACAATTGATTTGAGATACAGCAGATATGGTCACTTGACTGTAAAAAACAAATCGAAGTTGATCGAGTTGATGCTCAATATTAGATGATACACTTGGATTCAAATCTGGCTTGGTCACTTGGCATGATGCTTCATTATGGAGCTTAATCTAGTGCTCAATACTGCCCTAACGTGATTTTTTTGTTCCTTACGATAGTGTGAAAAAAAGAGAGTAAAATTTGGAAGGAGAGACAGAAAAAGAAAAAGAGACTTGACATTGATGGACAGTTGGCTTGCGTAAAGCCTGTGTTATTGGGGAAATGTCATTGTATGTGACAAGCGCCTTCTATTTTCAATGATTTTGCATCATTGTACTGTGTGCACACACTTTCCAGCAGTAGGCAGCAGGATAATATTGCCTCTTCCATCCTTACTATTAATTAAGCCTTGGGCTGACTCATAATTTAAAAATACTGTACAGTTTCTCCACATGCGTTAAATATACAGGAGAGGTGGTTATACAGTATGTGGTGGTCCACTGAATTGTCCAGAGAACATGGTGGATATGAAGGAGGATATCTTAATAGAAATCTTGATATAGAATGACTTATGCTAATTAGAAATAAGATATTTGGGAAAAAATACTTTGTATGATAGGTGTTCAAGTCAAACCAGGACTTAGGATAAAAATGTTAATAGGTGAAGGCATAAAAGGGATTGACATTTAAAGAAAACTTCAAGCACAGTACAGTGATGAGACTATGTGGATGGTGCCGTACTGTACGTCTGTGACTGACGAGCCCAACCAAGGTGTCTTGGAGCCCACTGCAGTCGTTCCTGTGAACATTCAGATTTGTTTTTAAAAAACTTTTTCTCCAATGTGGCAGACACAAAAAGAGAGTCTACGGTAACAAGGGTTTGTTTCTTTGCATGTGAATCTGAGGGGATCGTGTCTTTCCAAGTCCAATAGAAATGGTTTTGGTGGCTTCATAGGGGTCCGTCCAGTCCTTTTGAAATTCAATGTTCAGAGCACAGACCTGACTAAACATACAACTAAAGCTGTTGCATAGTCAATCCAGGCCATAAAGGACTACAGTCCCCCCTAACAACACAGCAACTTCGACAGCTTGTTCACGCTCCTCCAGTACAGTAGCTCCAAAAGGCCAACCATCACCCCTCTGACCCAATCCTCTACAGCAGAGTTCTGGTTAAAAAAAACAAAACAAGAGAAGTCTTGTAAAGACAATGATTTCACAAAATATCTATTTAGGATAAAAATTAAAGATATGAATAAGGCTATATATCAGGTTCTATCAGGTTATCAGTAGATTGTTCCATATTCCCAATGATTTGCTATTTTCAACGGTTTTACTTTGTCATTCTCAGGAGTAACTATATGTTTGAAGTGATGTTTTAAATCAAGCATATATCTACGCAATTTAGTTTTCATCCAAATAAGTTAACAGATATAATACTTGTAGATGAGCATTAGCGACTCTAAAGCAAAACTAACACTTCAGGGTTTCTCAAACTTTCGTTAGCTGAGTGCTTGCGCATCTGTGTGTGCTGGGCTCCATAACTCCTGTACAGTGCGGTAACATGAAGCCCAACGTTAGCTAAGCTAGCTAACATCAGTAATGTCATTATAACGATAAGTGGAAATGCACCAGCCTCACGTATATACAGTATATAAATTATATATATTTATATATATATATATAGCTTTATGGACTATTTTTATATAAGAGTCCATAAAACTGCCATCTTCACCTTTTTAGTGCAGTGTCAGTCCAGCGGGGAGAAGTGGTGGGGGTCTGATGTAATTGCATCTCAGTGAAGGTTGCTGGTTCAACTTGATTTTTTTTAGTTCATTTAGTCTGTGTCTCCAGAGTTTTCAAGTACACAATGTTACCTGTTGTCTCAACAAGTACCACTGTAAGAAGTTGAACCAACAATACAATATTAATTCATTCACCATTTATCAAGTTGGAGTTTTAACAGTCTATGTGGAGTTTTGCAAGTTCTTTTTGTGCTTTAGCTTTTATCCAGGGTCTCTGGTTTCCTCCTAACTAATTCTTAAACTAATTAAGTAATACTAAAACATGGATTGCCTGTGCAGCAGGGTTACCGTCACTGTACCAGTCTGTTGTGGTGAAGCAGAAAAAGCTCTTTGTTTACCTCTCAGTGCAGTCCCTACACTCAGCAAGAGTCATGGTTGAAAGAATAAATTGCGAGTATGAGCTGTGGAAATGAGGTTATTCTGCAGGCTTGCTGGGGTTACTTATGCAATGTGAAGAGGCAGAACACTTGGCATTCAAGGAGAGCCAAAGAGTATAGTCTCTAAAGTGATAGAAGTCAGTTGATATGGCTTGGCCTCCTTAGAAGGATGTGCCCTGGGCAGTTCCCACTGGACAGAGACCTCGGGGCTAGACCTACTGCACAGTTACAGGCCTGAGAAGCCCAAGAATCAGTTCTGTTGCATCCAGCAACAACAGCAGAAACTAGTATGTACTGTAGGCTTGCAAAAAGTTTGGTAGGAGAATTACTATTCTTACTAATCTTACTAATTAATAATCATTATCATCTATACCACTTTATCCTGTATACAGGGTTACGGTTGGCCTTCCTTTTAGACTTAGGGCACAAGGCAGTGTACACGCTGCATGAAGTGCCAATCCATTGCAGGGCACACAGACATACACCCACACTCATACACTCATTCACACACTACAGGCAATTTTAAAATGGCAGTTAGCCTAATCACATGTCTTTGGACTGTGGGAGGAAACCGGAATACCTGGAGGAATCCCACTAAGCACAGGAAGAACATGCAAACTCCATGCACACAGACCCCAAGGCAGGAATAGAACCCGGACCCTAGAGGTGCAAGGCGACAGTGCTAACCACTAATTCGCCTTCTGGAGACAATAATGACTATCTGCTATTCATGTTCCCAGGAAGTGCCAACTGGCTAAAATGAATGATAACTCTCTGTGTTAAAACATTAATCAGTATGATCCATGTTATAGGGTTAATCAAGTATCTGTACTGTATATGAACTGATCTAAAGCCAATGCTGCTATAAAATTTTACGTTAAATAGAGACCAGGAACTTTTCTGTCCTCACAGAATTTATGTCTGAGTGATCATGTTGGTTGGACATACTGTAACTCTGTTGTTCCAAAGGAATTGGAACCTTGACGGTATAAAATTTCATAACAAGAAGGCATTTTACAGTGGGATCGTTGTATGCCTGAGGCAGCATAGATCTCCCAGATGATTTGAGAACATCTGGGGATCCTCCATGAGAAGCTGGAATCTGTCAATAAAGTTAGAAACGCTTGGACTGCTATCACCATTATGCAAAGTGAAAAGAAGAACCTGAATGAATTAATATTTTTGTTTATTTCTTAGTCTTCTTTTAAAATTTTTACAAACTCCTCGAGCACTACAGTACATCCACACAATGCCCTGATCTGATCTCGGTCACATAACCGCATAATATTCTAAACCACATACTCATGCATGCACACAAATTGCCTACTATTAGCATAACGTTTGACACGAGCACAAATTTTCCATGTTTTGTCATTTTGGCTTTATGTTTGAGAACATCGACTTAATCATTTTTGAAGGATGTCATTTAGTCTCCAGTACCCTGTGAAGGAAAGTTCTGTCTGAGCTCTTCAGTGCTCAGACAAGTGTTTGCTTTAATTAGGAGGAATGCAAAGCGATTAAGCTCCAACTGCATTTCCTGTGAGCAAACATGTTTTATTCATGTGCTTAAAGCCTGGCTTCCTCCAGAAGCATCTCATCCTCCATGCAGCACTCATTTTTCGATGTTTTTAGCTGGATTTATTTCCTTTTTAGAAAGGAAAAAAGAATTTGGGTTTGGGGTTTGAGAGATGGAACAACCGATGGACAGATAAATCTCCTGTTCATCTTGTGCTGTCTTTGGCTGTGATATATTATACATAATTAATGACATTTATAGTACATGTGTGTGTGTGTGTGTGTGTGTGTGTGTGTGTGTGTGTGTAAAAAAGAAATAAAGACATTTAGAAAAGGTATGTGAAACCTTCTAAATCTGGGTCCAGTCACCCATTTATAACCCTGTGTTCTTACTTCCCCTACTAATTATTGAAAATCAATTGTAGCATTGTATTAGACAATACACAACGTAGATTTAAAGCCAGGTTAGCTGTAATCTTGGCTTAACATTTTGCCCAGTACATCATTAAAACACATGAGAGGGTGTGAGAATAAGAAAAAAAAGTGAAAAAGAGAGTAGTCTACTTGCTTGACATTGATGGAGAGTGAGCTTATGTAAAGCCCTTATTATCGAGGAAATGAAAGTGCTAAAAGAGTCAATAAACATTATGAGGACTGGGGCAACGGACCTTGTCTTTTTTTATTTCTCTCTTTTTCACATTTGTCCAAAAATGGCAGCTTTATTCTTCTTTTAATATAAATTGAAACATTGTCTCTGTGTGCTTAAATGGCAAAGTTCTTCTAGGTAATCTAGAAGATTCAAAAGGAAGATGAATGTGTATCAGAATGGTATAAACTCACAATTTATTTATAACATTTTCCAATTCTCTCCATAACTTTGGTTTGTAAGTCATTGTGGTCATTTGTTTGTCCAGGTTCGATTCCTGCCTCGGTGTCTGTGTGCATGGAGTTTGCATGTTCTCCCCATGTTTGGTGGCTCTCCTTCGAGCACTCCAATTTTCTCCCGCAGTCCGTAGACATGCAAATTAGGCTTATTAGCGTTCTCAAATTGCCTGTAGTATGTGAATGTTGACCAAAGGTCCTACCAGGGTTTAGAAAATGGGAATAAATACTGTATAATGGTCATTATTGGCCTCCATGGTCCCTAGTTGGACTACAGAGGTTCCTACAGTAGATGGATGGATGGATGGATGGATGGATGGATGGATGGATGGATGTCCATATCGCCTGGCCAAAAAAAGTGTCACAAATAATTTATTTGATGTCTGAAAGCAATTCCTCTTGCTCCCAGAACCCGCTTTTTCCACTTTTTCACTAATTCCTGAAATATATCCATGATATTATAATTGCCACATACAGTAACATTGCTCAGTCTAGACCTGAATAGCTGAAGCCACCCCAGATTATAATACTGCCTCCAGAGGCTTGTACAGTACTTGTACCGCTATGCGTGATGTGTGTGTAACTTCATGCGCTTCCCTTCCTACCCTGACGCGCCCGTCGCTCTGGAATAGGCACAATCTAAACTCATTATAACTACATGAGCTTTTTCCATTGCTCCAATCTTTATGCTCCCCAGCAAACTGAAGCCTTTCTCACTAACAAGTGGTTTTCTTATGGACACAGCTGTTTAAACCCAGTCCTGCGAGTTCACATTGTTCACATTATGTTTGTATGGAAATGCTTTTACTTACACTAATATATACACTAACATAGCTCTGATTTCTACTGTGGGTTTTCATGATGCAGTTTCACCAAGTGTTTATGTGATTTCCATTCATGATTTTTTTTTCTTCAGATTCCATGTCACCCATGAAGTTTACAGTTCAGCACTATCCTTCCAGGTTTTACAGTAATAATGTGTTATATGGCTCTTAACCCAATTCTAGTGATTTTGAACCTCCATGTTATTTCTTAGTAAGTGTTTTTTCTTTATGTGAATTAGGCCAACAGTTCAACCCTTCTGAAATGGTGACTTTTATTTTATACGTATATGACATTGTGTAGTACTACCAATCTTATTTTATCTCATATTACATGTTGATTGATGGTACTGTATTTCAGTCTCCTACTTGACTTTATGGAAGGATGCACTTGTGGTTGTTATCCAATCAATGGTAAATTGTCTTTAAACTAATAATTTGTTTATATTTTTTCTGGTCAAAACAGACAAATTATAATAATTTAGATGTTGAACAGGATTGGGAGAAAAGCCAGAAGCACAAGCTGGTGGGTCACCAACATATTGAACCGTTAGACATAAAACGATATTTATTCATTTTAATGGTATAAATGTGGTTTTAAACTTCAACAACAACGAAAAAAAAAATCATAAGCCAACAAAAAACATTAAATATCTCTAAATTTAATTCATGACCAATTTAAGAGCTTTAATCAAATCTGGACCTGAAGTATCTCTTTGGCTAAGCTATTTTTAATACACCTAATACCCAATGCAATCACCGTTAGTGCTCGCTTATGCAAATCACCCATCTGCTTCAGGGAGTCCAGTGTAGAATTAGAGGCGATGGAGTCCATTGTGGGCCTTATCACTCGTGTTCTTCGCCGGTTGAAAGCACCTGCTCATTTCCTCAGCTTTTAATGGTGATAGAATGGGATTTGGAGGCCAACAAAAGTGTCAGCTGCTGCCATTTTGGCATCATCATGATCTAAAGGTGGCATATTATATCATTTGACATCATTAAACAGGGAGCACAAAAGGAAAATCTGTGAGCTGCAGTCCGAGTCTGATGAAGTCTACAGTCTAAAACAGGAGGTGAATGTCATGAAAATAGCGGGCATCAGAGGTAACAAGTGTTAGCGTTAATGTAAAAAACGTAATTAAACTTCCAAATAAATATTTATGAGAGAAAGTTTTGCACAGGGGGCTTTGCGTTCAGTGTACAAAATTGGATTTAGTTATTACTTTCTGTGCCAATTGAACAGACAGCAATTAAGCATGACTAACATAATTTTCAATGCAGATTTGTGACGAAAATTATAATAAAAGTCCAAAACCAAGCTAAAAAGTGGCTTGTAAGGAATACCATGAATTAAACATTCTATTTACATGGAATTTCACCACTGACATATTTATATGGTATACATTATTTTGTTCTATGCTGGAATTCGAAAGCCTAAAGACTAGAGCTCACACCTACTGTAAGATATACAATACAAAATTTAGTATAAGATATACAATTTGATATGACATTTTGTATATTTTATCTTTAAATAACTATTTTCTGGTAGCCTGGTAGTAGTTCTTTAAGCCCATCCATCAGCAAATCCATCAATCTATTATCCATGCCGCCTATCCTGTGTAAAGTTATGGGGGGCCTGGAGGCTATCCCAGGGATTTAAGATGCCAACCATTTGCAGGGCACACACACACAACACACTGTGGGCAATTTGGATAGATGAATCAGCCTACACCACATGTCTTGGTGTGGACTGTGGGAGGAAACAAGTAACTGACCAAGTACCGGGAGGACATGCAAACACATGGGGAGAACATGCACACAAATCAGAGGTGAGATTCGCACTCCCAGCCCTGGAGGTGCAAGGTGCCGCCTGCTCTGAGGTCACAGTGCTGCATAAGAAAATGAACTGTAAACTGTAAGCTTTGTGTAGTTTGGTATCTCGCTCATTTATGCCATTCATCCACAACACTAACATCACTACCAGGGGAATTTAACAACATTAATAAACAATTATATACCAATAAACTGTTGACAGGATCAGGGGCACTTAAGGCCCATCTATGCCCGTGGGGACCAAAGGCCAGCACATTCTGTCTAATTCCACAGAAAAGCCAATGCAGGACAAACCACTGAGAAAAACACACAGCTCATCAAAGCCTGCCTAGCCTGCCCAGTAGGCAAAGAGTTCATGGTTGTCGATGTAGCCCTCCAAATTTCCCCACTCTGATCAAGTATCTGGATGCACCGGACAAACAAGTTCAATCCATGGAATCCCACCCTGCAACCCACAGCACCCAAAAGGATCTACTGTTAACATCACAGTGCCAGACATCACAGTACACCCTCAGAGGTTTTGTGAAGTCATGCCCCAAGGGAACAAATCTGCCCAGGTGGCATAAGGGGAATCTATACAATACTGAGCTTAATGTTTTAAATTTTAGTATTATGGCTGTATTATGGTGTATATAGAGATCCTCTATGTATTTTTTTTGGACAATAATCCCATTCAAAATTCTCACCTCACAAATCCCCAATTAGTTTTGATGAATGCAAGATTCAATTTATATACGTATATATATATATTTTTTTTGGCCAAAAGACTGCAAATATCTTTAGGCTAACCTTTTTTATAGAGTGATATAGAAACTATCCAAAAAAATAAGGATGGATAACCCTAACCCTTTTAAATCCGGTTCCTCTAAAGGTTTCTTACTCAATTGTTCGTTAGTTAGTTAGTGTGTCAGCGATGAATGAGACACTCCCATTGCTCGGAGGTAAGATGAGATGTACCCCCTAACCTTGTAGAACCGGATGAACATTTAACTTTAAACTTTAAAGACATGCTGATACCCAGGCAGCAGCAGCACTAAGACTTCTAGGACTGGCATGGCTTTAAATAATAGCCAAGTGAAGACACAGGGTTGGAAATAGTAATAGGAGCCGGGCATTAAGCCCATTTGTATGCCTTGGTGGTAATGTCCATCACCTGTTGGGCAAGTTTCTGCTTAGATAAGACAGCTCTTCTGTGACAGGATCAGCTGGCTGCCATCCAAACTAAATAATCCAGTCTAATGAGCACAGCAAGGAAGACATAAGAGTCATCTAGGCACCAGTGCATGTAAAGCAAGCTTATCACCAAAGCATGCAGTTCTCTGATTCTCCGACTCATTCAGTGATTGCTATCAAAATGACAGTTTTCAAAGACACCCACTGCAGTTTGGTATCTCGCTAACGCTCTTAAGCAGGGACCTAAACAAAACTAATATCCCATTGGAGAAATGTGATGGAGAAGCTTCTTCTGTTGCAGAAAAGGTCATTATGAGTTTGTGGTGTGATGGTGAGGCATCATATACATTTGTCTATGCGTGTGCCTAGGGGTCTTGTCTTAAGGAGAACTTTCTGATGAAATCTGTAATGAGATGAGAGGAGACTATCTTCAATGTACAAAGAAAGAACAAGAACAGGAATGATAGCCTTATGCCAGTAGCATTTATTACAAACACTGTAACAAGTGCTACTGTGTGTGTGTGTTTGATATTTGGTCTTACCACCGGTGTGCATGAGCACATACAGATCTAGGTCATCCTAACTAAATTCCTTTCTTCACAGCAAGGCTTGATGTACTATAAATGGGTTAATATACAGCACTGTAAGGAGAAAAAGAAAAACACATGCTAGCCAGATCACAGTTCACTCGTGAATTAAGTAAAATATTAATAATGCACACTCCTTAGGCTCCATTCTCAAGCAGTTCAATTTACAGCATGATCCGTTTTTATTCCGGCTTTTATTTCTTGCTAATCAAACCCTGGATGTCTCCGTAAACCAGAGCTCACTAACATGATTTATTACCCCTGTCTGTAACATGTATTCATTTTCATTGTGGCTGCCATACTGAGCATCTGTGCCAGAAAAAAAAATACACATGCATACAAGGGGGAAAATGATTTAATGGGATTTTATTAATATAAAATCAACAGTTGAACAAAAACATTTCATAGGAGTGAAATTCATGCATGCACATGGGTGAAATTAAACAATAAATCTCTTGCACTTTGTGTGTTTATGTATTAGCATAAGCCTATGAGGGAAAGAGTGAAAAAATAGAGGCAGAGTTGTGTATACTATGTATGTGTGGGAGAGAGAAAGAATGGCTGACATAGGTGTAATAAGAGCATAAGGAAATAAAGTATATATGCAAAGATATCATTACAGAGAGTGTGTGTATGCTCCCATGGGTGTATATTATACAGGCTTGTGTGCACATATACACTGTGTGTAGGAGGTTGGTTATTCATATTTACAAGGTCATGCTCTCAATATGTACAGCACAGTATATACACACAGATCAGCCATAACCTTAAAACCATCCGACTAATATTGTGTGGGTCCTTTTTACGACCACATCAAACAATAAATTCACTTTCATTTATGGCTCTGATGTTCCTTTTGATAAGTTTAAATCCCTTCATTATCGAGAAGTCATACTGTATGACTGATGAACTTTTTAACATTGTCCAGTGTTGATACTCAGGTTGCTCCAGGGGTCACCACATTGGGTTGTTTGATCTAGCATGGGGTTTACACTAGATACCTTTCTGGTCACAGCCCTACCATTTGTATCGGGTGTAGGGTTATGGGTCTTGCCCGAGGACAAGACCAACCCAGCGGCAACCCCTGACCCTCTGATCAGCAACCGAGAGCCTCAAGTGCCAGATCAACCACAGTCCCGATCAAGTGCTTACTATTATTTATTTATTTATTTATTTGTCATGAACTTTTCCCCTTTCCACTCTGATACCCATTATACATTCTTAGGCTGAGTTACAGCGGAAACTTTGCTCAGCTAGTTAACAATCCATGAGCTGACAAGTGTGATTGCTTTAATATGGTTTAAGCTTTGGTAGCTGATGGATTCGGGCATGAGGGTGTACAGATAATGAGGTGTGAGAGATGGACAGATTTAATGACAAAAACGCAGCTGCATTGGTGTCTTTAAGGTTGAGATGAAGCAACGGATAAATTCTACCGCAGCTCAATACAGGATTGATCTTGGACATTACTAAGAAGCATGTTAATCACAGAGATTTAAATGCAAATCATTCAAGGTGGTTTGTAAGAACAATTCTTGCTTAGCTCTCTTATTTACAACCCATTTTCATCCACGGTATCCACTGGTCCTGGACCTTGTTGTGTAAACCTTTAAAATGGTTGCACATGAAAATCTCAGCTTAACAGCCATTTAGGCAATACTGGAAATGACCTTGCTCCAACACCAGCTGTTTTGCTGTGTTCAATGTCAGCTAAGTTCAGTCATTGCTACACTTCAGTGCTCCATTAAACAAACTACATGCAAATAAGTCCCCTTTAATGTTCAACCTGCCATAATGGAAGAAAACTTTGGACTTACCTTATGCTGTCATATAAATGACCACTTATGAAAACTGTGGAAATTGATTATGAAGGAAAATTAACCTTGGAGGAGAGCAGCAGAAATTGGTGGTGCTTTATGTAAATGTAAAAACACTATATGACCATAAGTATAATAACTGACCAACAAATTCATACGTTCTTGCTGAATATTTTAACTCAAATTCTTGGTCCCACGTTGCTGTTATAATAAGCTCCACTCTTCTTTCAAGGCTTTTCCACTAGATGGAGGATTTGTGTTCATTCAGCTACTGTACATTATAAGAGTAATAGTGGGCTCAGGTGCTAATGGTGTGTGAGGAGGTCCAAGGTGCAGATGGTGTTCCAGTTCAACCTAGAAATGATGATTCAGTTGGGTTGAGTTGAGTCAGGGCTTTGTGAGTACTTCTGCTAAAAACATAAAAAAAATCATGTCTTTCTGGAGCTAGCATTGTGTATAGAGCATTGACAGCCAGCATTATCAATTTTATTTTATTTTGATAGGACTTTTAACAATGCACATTGTCATAAGACATCTTTAAGGACACAGGTGGCTCAGTAGTAGGTGTTTCGCCTGCCGTGCGAAAGGCCCGGGGTTTGATACCAAGCCAGCGCCCAAATTCCAGCCATTGAATGACGTTCCAGTCCCAAGGACATCCGATGTAAAACCTGTACCAGGCTTGTATGTGTGGACCGAATGGACCTGTAGTGACCCTTTGCCGGGAGCAGCCAAAACAACAACAACAACACTGTTATAAAATATATTTAAAGGAGTATCTACATTTCAAACATAAAAATGTCAAAAGGCAACAGTGGAAAGACTGTAACATCATGAGGAAGACCCCTTGAAAGGAACCAGACATGGCACAAAACCTTTTTAAATCTAAATAATTGCCTGTTTTTTTCACATAGAGTAAAAATGATGCCATCACTCAATCGTGAGGAATAACATATGGATTTTTTAGTAAGTTGCATTTCTTAAACAAATTCTGGCAAATGTCTAAGTTTGCTAAACTGTCTGCCGTTTAATGAGAAAACTTATGATTTTACAAGCTCTTGGTCTCAGATAATTGAACGGAAACATGGCTCCAACAAGATACTTGTCAATTAAAACAACGAGAAGGATTATACAACTCTTTCAAGAAGAAAATCCAGAACAGACTATGGCAAAAGTCAGTCTGTTTGAAAATTTATGGTTAAAAGATTAAAAATCGGTCCATGACGAGCCTCGCCCTTGCATAAGTGATCTACTGTATTAACTGCTATTCAGGAAAAGTAGGAATGAGCTTGATGTAGAATATTGGTTTTCATTAGTGCATTTATGCCTCATAGACTTTATGCCATGATAAAAGCCAGACGTAAGCAATTTTTTAGGTCATGTTTGTGACTTATTTGTTTTGGTGTGTCAATTTCTTTTGGATCTAATGAGCTTCCTATATTTTGAACCAACTGGAGCTTGTTCATGCATCTAATGGTGCTCAAGGGTCAAGACAAATGAGCATGAAGTCAAAATCTTGACCTGAGGCCAGAAGTAAGTAATTTCTCACTTTAACCAGCACTGTCTCTCTAATGTGATAATGTTTAAACCCTGACTCATACATTTAATTAACATTCCTACAGTTTTTATCAGATGTCTGCACATCAGTCATGAACATAAATGTCATGCTAGTATTATGCTTTCAATTTTTTGAACTTAGATCACTCTTGGGACCAAATAAATGTACATCCTTAATTGATGAAAATCTCAAGAATTTGAAGAACCAAGTTTAATTTATCTTTGGTTTTCTTATATTCAATTTAAACAACTTTAATTCAATTCAATTCAATTTTATTTATATAGCGCTTTTAACAATGGTCATTGTCTCAAA
>JAOTRS010000047.1:5115802-5127324 GCA_028565755.1 Dinotopterus cunningtoni
CTCTTCCTTTTACACCACACACACACATACATACCAGCTGACACACACACACACACACACACACACACACACACACATACATTATATACAGTTTTTTTTTTATATACAGTTTTTACTTTTGTTCAGTCCTCACCACTGCAGACCTGAATCAACCATTTAACCATCAATCGACAAACCAATCGTCTAACCATTAAAATCTGGCCCTACATTAAAATGGCTACATTTTTAATATCTTAGTGTCTGGATGTGGGTGGGATATACATTATTAAGCAGCAAGTAAACCTTTTTTTCTCAAGTTGATGTGTTGGAAGCAGAAAAACATGGGCAAGCAGAAGGATACAGTATGAGTGACTTTGACAAGGGAAAAATTGTGATGGCTAGAGGACTGGGTCAGAGCAACTCCAAAACTTCAGCTCTTGTGGGATGTTCCTGGTCTGCAGTGGTCAGGACATACTGTACCAAAAGTGATCCAAGAAAGGAAAACCAGTCAACTGGCGACAGGGTCATGAGTGGCCAAGGCACACTGATGCATATGGGGATATCTTCATACTTCTTTTTTGTTGGCGCCATACAGTATATACTGTAGATTTCTATAGAAGTTCTATAGAAGTTGTCCGGGTAGACAAAGAGGAGGGCCGTTTTATAGACATCCAGGAGAGAGAGAGCATGTGAAAGGTAACACAGTCTATGAAAAATGTCGGGAACCATTATTAATAACTTCACAAGTGTTTTCCCCACATTAGTGCATTAATAAATGTTTGGAGATAATGGTTTGACAGTTTGACCTGAGCAATTATTACTTCTGTTTCAATGTGCTTAGTGGTAGTGAGGGTGGTATTAGTGATAATGAAACATCTTTAATGGGAGAAAAATATGAGATAATAGGTGCAACACATTATTGATCTTCTTAATATTTTATTTATTTGTTGATTTATTGACCGTTTATTTATTGAAAACAGTTTTTTTTTTTTTTTTTTTTAAATCCAATGTTGCTTGTTAGGAGGCTTCTAGTTGCATTTTTATGTTCAATATATCAAGAAGGCCATAACATGCCTTTCCTCCACCACTATAAAATTTCAATCAGGAGTAATCCAATAAGGTCAGCCGACATTGCTATTTGACACCCAGTCTCTGGAGCAGATGGTTTTCACACATGGTGCGGTCGCACCCGAGTTCACTTGAAGGGAACCCCAGACCACCAGGTGTTTTCAGGCGGATGCGAGATTGATTCTCAGGCCTGAACTCACTTTCTTACAAAAACAACTTTCACACATGAATAAACGTATCAGACATTTTATGCAAAAAGACCTGCATACTAGAAGAAAAAAATTTTTTGAAAACTGGAAAACACTGAAACATGGCAGTGGACAGAGATTGATTTAAACTAGCAATGAACGGTGCAGGAATCGAATGTGGGAATGATTGTTTCCAATTAGCATGAGCAGTGCACTCTAGTATATGAAAGACTTCAGACATTAGAATTCAGAACAATGCCTTTGTTGTTACAAATACAGTACTACAGTGGTGTTACATTTCTAAATTTGATTAGGCAGATAGTATTGATTAATTTCCTCTGACCTCACTGCTAGTTGTAATTCAATTCAGCTTTTATATTAATGTGCTCATTCTAATGCATTATTGTTTCTATAGTAACAGCTCGATCAAAGGGATGCACATGGTGGATGACCCAAATAAACCTAAAAACATACAAACTAATTCAGGTGGTAAAGCATTTCTTCAGCATCTTTTTGTATCAGGTATAGGATATGGCATAGTTCCTTACAGGGAAGATAACAGACTAGCTTTTTTTCTTGGACTAGGCTTAGATAATGTTTTTTAAAAAGGTTAGGAAGCTCCTTTATCTTTATCATGATTGCAACTCAAAACCCTTGCATCAAACCTTCCCAACCAATTAAGTTGGTGATGACACTAGAAATTTATGTGCAGTATTATTTTTAATATCATATCTGTATTGCAACTGAATATAACCACTCGAGGTATGTTAAATGACAAGAAAACCAAAACAGTTACAGTTCAATTCAAATTATTTGCGTGGATACCGCAGGTTAGTGGGTCAAATATAGGAATATGGGATTCCTGGGAAAAAAAGTCTTAGAATCATCAAACAAAAACTTTCTAAACATTCTAAACAGTAAGGCCATACTGATTGTAGTTTGCTGGTTAGAAAAAGGCCATCAAATAGAAATGTAGCTATTTCAGAACAAAACATGCTCAGACTCTCGTGACACCAGCCAACTGCACCTTATCAGACTGCTGCTCACACAATGTTGGGGATGACATAATGCACTCAGTGGACAGCACTATCCGCCTCTGCCGCTTGCATGAGCTCCAGACACCCATGATTGGCTACTGTCACTATGACTGATGTAAGAGTACACAACCAATCTGCTCTCTAGACTCCTGGCTACAGATGGCTGTACCGTAGCATCACCCAGAAATCGAACTTTCAATCTCAGGGGCCAATGACAGGGCCAACTCATTTCTTTTATACTACTCGGGAGAAATATTTATATATATATTTCTCTATATAATCCCCTGCTACATGCATTTATTCCAGTGTTTCACTAGTGCTTAGACATCATCAAAGTTTTCTCAGTAGCCAGAGCCATTCTTTACGTACAGCTTGTTTCACGTCTGAAACACTGGCCTCCCAGGAATTCTTTTAATGGGCTCACCATGTGGAAATAGATTGGAATGAGGTCAGGACTGTATGTATGATGTGACAATAACTATCAGAGTGCTTGTAATGTGCAAGTGGTGTTGGTGAACGATTTTGTGTACTGTTCCCACAAACAGATACGCCTCTTCCACAAGTTGGCGACAAGTTATCCGTCAACTTTCAGGGATCAGGTGTTCCACACGTTCAATGTTCATGGGAATGACCTCAGCTGGGATCGTCATTTACGGATGTGTGTCCTTCTTTAAAACGTTTGCAGCATTCAAATGTTTTATTGTGGCTAACAGTCTCATCACCATACTGTTCTGGTTTTACAACATCTATTGAAATAGAAAATTATTGAGAAGTAATTTATTTAACTCAAATTTAACATAAAAATAAAATATTCATGTGCAGAGGTTTGCTGATGGAGCCATTATGCTACAAAATTTAGACGTATTAACAATAGATTCTTTGTTCTGTGATTCTTAAAAATGCTTTGTCATCCAGTCATACCATGGAGTTCCAACAAAAGAACCTCATTAATTTGATCTAGATAGCATGCAAATTTCTTTTTGTATCATAATAGTGTAAGAGATCTCTAATTGTGCAATTTTCAGCCAGTCTTTGTAGTAAGAAGAAAGCAAGGCTTGGAAAATCGTATTCAATTTACATACAGTAGTTGATATGTGCAGATTAATTATGAGAGGATCTTAATGTAGGAGATGGAAAATGTTTATTATTCTCCAGCTTAAAATAAAGCCCTGGAGCTTTGTTATATCTATTAAAAACCAGTTAGAAGATTGGCTTAGATCTTATTTCTGGATTATTTCAGGATATCGGAAATATAGCAGAAGTTTCCTCTAATGCTCCTGTTAGATCGTTTACAATTATTTACAGTAAAACTAAGCCATTTCTCCCTTTGGGAACGAGGGAGTGTTTAGTCAAACTGGCCACTGGCGAACATTAAAGAGAATTTCGTAAAAGTAATACAGATGTGATCTTGACAGTTATATATCTTTTTTTTCCCCAGAAGAAAAAAGATAACGTATAGGAACCGAGCTATGCCTTTGAGGCTATGCACCTGATGCACCAGCGGGATAGAATCCTAACGATACATGTGAACCAGCAGGCTAAAATAAGAAAGCTGTTCAGGAAAAAAAGAGTAAGAACTACAGCATTAGAGAAGCAAACCATCAAACGCAACCCACTGCTGTCTCACTTTCCACCTTCAGAAGTGTAAAATGCCAAGATACCAGTTGGCGACTGGATCAACGTAGCACTGAAGAAACTCAGAAGTGTAATTGGTGAACTAAGAAGAAAAGTTCAAAAGTTTATTTGCACTGAGATGTCCTGAGGAAAATAAGGTTGGTGGTAATAAGTACTTAGGTAGGAGTTGTTAGTTCATCTTATCTTTATTTGCACTTCATGATGAAGAGGCTGGGGAAAGAAGCGAGATTTTTTCTTCCCATTGATGTTCTTCAAAAAGAACGGCTGCTTGTTCTGTGAACCTTGACACGCTGCAGAGAACAAGTAGAGAAAATAAAGGGACACTGTCCTAATTCTGATTCTCATTAAAGATATATATAAAAAAAACGTTAAAACAGTTTGAATAAAGTGAGCCTGTTTTTTGAACCAGTAAGAGTTTGCTCATTTGTATAATTTCTTAGTAAATGATAGCTTTCTCATTGAATCATTAGTGAACTTGTGGGTCAGAATATGCAGAGCAAAGTATAAGAAACTTGTAAGTACTCAAATTCTATTTTTTATAGAATATGTGTAGGACTCATTTTGACTTTTTCAATTTGGTGGAATGATGTCTTAGTTGTTAGCAATGTCACCTCTTACAGTACCTAAATATTCTCCCTGCACTTCTCCCACCCCTGGTGGGTTTGCTCAAGGTACTCCGGTTTCCTCCTACACTCCAAAGACAAGGGATTTAGGTTGATTAGTGTTTATAAATTACCTGTAGTTTATGATTGTGTGTGTAAGTGTGTTGTGCCATGTGATATGTTGACCAACCTCTAAGGGGCAACCTCTGGCTCTGAAACATGAGTCCAAAGCTGAAGTGCCAAAAAAGTGCAGTTACTTGAATGACCACGGGTTTGGGCTGGCTCCAAAAGTGAGTCAATACCAATAGGGTTGTGGTCTATTTGAGTTGTTGGTCTTTCGGCTGCTCCCGGCAAGGGGTCGCCACAGCGAAATATCCAGTCCGCACTACAACTTGGCACAGGTTTTACGCCGGATGCCCTTCCTGACGCAACCCTCCCATTTTACCCGGGCTTGGGCCGGCACTGTGGCTGGGGTTTGGGCACTGGCTGGGAATCGAACCCAGGCCTTCCGCATGGCAGGCGAAACACCTACCACTGAGCCACCAGTGCCCCATTGTGGTCTATTTAAGTGACAGCAGTAATTCGGGTGTCAAACTGCTGTTACAAATCACTTTAGCTACTGTAACTGGAATCACTGTAGTTTAACTTACCACAAGGACTATAGGAGTTGACACAAGATAACTTGTAGGGTATGGATGATGGCATTCAATAAAATGCAAAGGAATCTTGGCACTTAAATTAATGTTAACCTCCTTACCACTTTAGTTAAGCTTAAGCTAACCTAGCTAGCTTGTGGTAACTGACAAGCCAGCCAACAGCCAGACACCATTTGTTCCACCCATTTGCCCAGCTATGGATTAACTAGGATTTAGGAGAAGTCAGCTCCTGCCAAGATGGCGATGACCAGGGCTTGAACAGCCTGTGGGTGACGTTATGACCGGACATGCTTCAGGCTGCCTCAGGAGGAAGATTCTTCCCCTCCAAGGCTCATCTCAGTTTACTGTTTGTATGGAGTTTCACTGTTTGCTTCATGTCTGTGTGGGTTTGCTTTAGTTTCCCCCTGAAAACCACCATAACTGATGGACTGGTCAAGTTTAATTACTCCCAAGTGCATGTGTGTTGGTGGGTGCATGTCATCTAGGGTGTGTCCTACTTCGTTCCCAATGTAAACAAACTCCAACATGACTCTGAGCAAGATATAGAGGTTAATATAGACAAAGGAATGAATGACATGACAAAACATACTCAGCCAATCATATTTACATAATTCGAGTTCCATTTGTGTATTAGGGTTGTTTTCTGACAAAACCTATTTGCTTACATTTGAAATGTTCAAATATAATTTCTTCATCAAATTCTTTTCATGGTTGCTTTTCCCTCACATCACATCGAGAGGTATGTCACATGATGTCATTAGCATGTACCATTAGCATAAACCCCATGGTGTAGCATCGAGCATCATGAACACACACTGACACAACAGGGACATGCACATTTTTCAGAGAAGTGATTTATTCGCATAAAATGGATGCAGAAGGAGAGAGAGAAAAAGAGAGAACAGCACTAGAAAGGTGTTTTGTGAATATGCTGTAGAGTCTCTTTTTATCCCAGGTAGGGAAGATTTTAAACCTGATATGGTTGCAGCTGGTGGAATCATTAGCCAAACTTTTCTCAAATAGCCACATAAAAAATTTAATAAACGCAAGGAGTGTTTGAGTCAAACTGGGACTTTTGATTATGCATAATAAGAAAACACAGTTATCAGAGTAAAAAGTCTCGATCAGACTGCCTGCTTCAAATCTTTTGACTTGAATGCCCCTCATATAATTCTTTCTGTAGACTTTTGTGTGCATGCATAAAAAAGAGCATATATTGATCATCAGTGGGGTACCAATAATATTTCTTCATTATCTGCATTACACAGAATCAATCGCTTTACCAAAAACTGCATTAATCATTATTCAGAACTTGCGTTCAAAACGAAATATTGTGACCTGTATTAAGTTTAATAGGAACACCTGTACGACTGCTCATTATGCAGTTATCCAACCAGCCAATCACGAGGCACAGCATCAATGCAATGCATAAAGTCATGCAGATAAAAAGTCAAGAGCATCGGTTAATGTTTACAATAAACATCAGAATGAAGTAATTTCTGTGACTTTAAGCATGGCTTGATGGACGTTGATGCCAGGTGGGCTGGTTTTGGACACTGCTAAAATCTCCTGAGATTTCTTCACACAACACAAAAGTCTTTAGAGTTTACACATCATTGTGTGAAGGACCAAAAACATTGTGTGTGTCAAGGGTCTTACAGACTGAAAAACCCTGTTGATGAGAGAGATGTGAGAAGAATATCCAGCTGGCAGAAAGTCTATAGTAACTCTTCTAATCAGTCCATGGTGAGCAGAAAAGCAATCTCAGGAAACACAACTCATCACACCTCCAAGTGCAGAAGATCACATCAGGTTCCACTCCTGCCAGCCAAGAGCAAGGACAAAGGTAAAGCTTATTAACCATAAAGTTGACATTAATGCTGTATGTTATAACAGCATTAACGTCAACTTTACCAGCATTCCTGTAAACACCAATAAAACATGATGTTATTTGTATAAGTTTGAAATGGTCTTTAATTCATTATGGACTAATTAGTGGAAATTGTCCTAGACATACATAAAAATATGCATCTACTAAATATTTATAGATTATACTGTAGACAGCATTGAATTTTTTTTTGCACCTACATTTTCTAATTTTCCTCTGGTCATGTGAACAGCTTGAATTCACCTGAGTGTGGATTCACGCACATGTTGGAGGCATTGGGCAGGAATATTGTACCATGTGGAAATAACTGTGTTACTGCAAACAGCCCTTTCCACCTCAGCCCAAAGATATTCGACTCATTGACGACAGCTTGTGACATGACGCATTATCTGCGGAAAGTGTTCGTCTCACCGTTGAAAAATTGCAGCTGTGAAACGATGCTCGGATACGCCATCATGTTTACCAGGAAAACATCCCCTTCTTTAAAAATGTCCTGTGCTTTTCACACATAAACAGCATGATTAAATAGATCTTTCCATCATCATCATCATCATCATCATCATCTTACACCATACTTTGAGCTAGTTTAGTTCATTCAGTGTCAATTCTCAAGTGATCATCTGCACACTGCAACGGTAAACAGATTACATCTTTCTCATTGTCACCCATCTGGTTACCTGAACAGTTCTTGGCTTTTAGCTTGGGCTTTGTCCCCTGATATTATACCTTGTTAAGATATTTGAGAAACCAAGAGTGACATATATTTTCTGTGCTTAAAACCCCCACCTTTATGCCTAGGTTTCTAGTAATCATAGAAACCTTAGAAATGTAATAATATACTTGCCTAAATTATTTAGGCCCGGTCTACATAGTTCAGATTTCTAACCAATGAGAAACAAGACCGAATTCTTGTAACCAATCATAATGCAGAAAGCAGGATTTATCAAATTGCCTGTAGTGTGTGACTGAACAGTATGTGTGTGTGTAAGTAAGTCGTTTGTAAGTCCAAGTTGTTCATAAGTCCAACACACATACGAACACAATGGCTATACACAGTATACTACAGTAAAGATTTTATTAGAATTGTGTCAGTGGTAGAACTGTTCATGTAAAAAGAAAACAGGTTGTCTGACATCTTTTCACCTTGCTCCATTCTCTTAATTATTTTGACTTTTGTCTTCAATGCTTGGCACTTCTTAAAACTTGCTTCCGGACATCCTGGGATGCACGCTGCATGTACGCTGAAACTGGAATGTTTCTATGTAGAGGACTTACTGTAAAATCTCTTCTTTTTTATTTGCTTTCTCGTGTCCCTCGGGGACACAGTACAGTGTATATTCACTGGTTGATTTTTGTTTTTTTAAATCGTTGAAATACTTGTGTGTGAAACGACCAAAGCAACAGTTATCTGAGGGATAAAAGAATCAGCTTGCCTAGCACAATGGCTCCAATTTCAATTCTAAATAAACCAAGATGCTTGAATCGCTAAATGACTTTCCTGTCGAATGTCTTGCCTTACAATTAAAATCTGCACAAATTCCTACTGCCACACTGTCACTGATAAGGGGTGTTTATTCCCAATCCTGGTTGAGTAATTACTCAGTGATTCTCCACAGCCAGGTCGTGTTCTTCCTGTAAACTTGAAAAATTATGGCAAACCTGTTTGATTTCAGCTTGTTTTACATTTCTAGAGTGCTAATGCCCACTTTCTTGCCTTTTAGAGATGTTCAGCAGATAACCTTTGTTGAGGCACTACGGAAGCAATTACCGCGCCGCTGATGTAGATGGCGCAACAAATAAAGTACTTAAGAAAATGATTTCTCCATTAGCCGAGCACTTTGTTTTTGTTCGGACCTTTGAGAACTTTGGGCCTAGTTCCATAAAGGGAGCTCGATGAAGGATTTTTTGTGTGTTTGTGTGTGTGTGTAGAACCATTAGATGCTAGTTTCTCTTGGGGGTTTGAATAAATGATGGGTGTGTATCAGTGTCGGACCGACACGGCTTTGTGTGTTGGGAGGGGTGTTTTTGCCTCCACTAATGGACCTCAGCTTGCATTAATAGCTTCATTGTTCAGGTTGATGGTGAAGTTTCAGGTTGCAGTGGGGAACATCTCGTCCTCTGATGTTGCCTCTTTCATTAAACACTCCTTGTGAATTCCACCTCCTTTTACATCAGTAATGGCCATCATCACATTTTTTTTTAAATAAAATATGCTGTAGGTTTGACCTTGTCATTTATCCACCCTATTAACCAGATCATCACTGTAGATACTTTATTATTTCTTTGACACTCAAAATGCTGATACAGCTCTAAGAAATGTCATAATCAAAAGTCGAGCAAAAGAAAATATAGCTAACAAATGTGAAATCCTTTTTTTTCTCCCTATTTAGCATGAATCCCAGCTAAACCTAAAATGTTCACCTCACGTGCTTGGCTTGTTTATGCAAAGCATTAATCTTCCAGAAGCAATTCTGTTGCAGCTCATACTATTCTACTACTAGTCATACTAGTCATACAGTCTTTTAAGTAAATACCATACTATAACAAGCCATGTTCTATAATAACTAACAGCACCACATTCCCCATCACACTCAGACGTACAGTAGGCAGCAGAACATTATTGAAAGAAAGACACCTTTGGCTAAGCTAAGCTGTAAATGTCACGAAAGCTAGTCCGCAACATATAACATTTTTCACTCATCATCTACACCACCTTATTCTATATTCAGTGTCGCGGAGGGTCTGGAGCCTATCCCAGGAGACATAGGGCACGAGGCGCAGTACAGTACACCCTGGACCGGGTGCCAATCCATCGCAGGCCACACACACATACACACACTCATTCACACACTACCGCAATTTGGGAACGTCAATCAGCCTAATCTGCATGCCTTTGGGCCATGGGAGGAAACCGGAGTACCCGGAGGAAACCCAACAAGCACAAGGAGAACATGTATGTACACAGAAATGGAAATCGACCGTGGCCAGGAGGTGCAAGGCAACAATGCACCAATGTGTGGCCTTCACCTTGACATTATTTATTTAATTAAAATGGAAAAAAAAAAAACATGGATGCAATAGTACAGTACAGTAAGTACCCCCTTACTGCGTCCACAGCATTTAAGGGGGTAAGTTGCAGCCAGATGCTGCTTATCATCAGTCCTTAATTAATTGATCATCAGCATTCATGCAGACCTCTGTAAAAGCAGAGGTTTTGGCAGTTTGCTGGTCTGGAGCATTCAGCTGTGTGTTAACACAATAGGAAGGGGAAGACATAAGTAATGGTCTTACAGAGGAAACTGTTGCCACACATTAATCTGGAAAAAGGTTATCAAACCATTTCCAAACAATTTGGAGTTTAAAGCTCTACAGTGAGAAAAGCATTCAAGACGGTTGTCAATTTTCCCCAACAGTGAATGTCCCAGCACATTCACCCCAAAGTCAGACTGTGCAATGAGAAATACGAAAAAACAAGAACTACATCTCAGACCCTACAGACCTCACTGAGCATATTACTTTACATGTTAAAGTCCATGACAGCACAATTAGAGAAAGACTGAACAAGTATGGTTTGTTTGGGAAAAAAAAAAACATGGAAGCATGACTGAGGATCTGAAGAAACTACAAGGATTCTGAAACAATGTTCTATGGACAGATGGGAACAAAGTGGAGTTGTTTGGCCTTAATGCCCAGTGCCATGTTGGGGGAAACCGAACAGCATTTCAGTAGAAATACTTCATACCTACTGTCAAGCACAAGAGTGGAGGGGTGATAATTTTGGGGCTTGTTTTGTAGCCAAAGGTGAATCTAAAAGCTACTAAATCTGGGGGTACGTGGTATTGTCCATATGCTTTGTTTTTTTGACTACTTTTGGCTACTATTTTTTTTTTTACTTGAAATGCAAAATTTGAACAAAATTAATATATAGTACATCTTTATTTTTATTCCACTATTTTTAAGCTTGTTGGCCCTGCAAAGAATAAAAATTTACCAAGCTTCATTGGTAAGTCTAGACGTATTTCGATCATCTTTAAATGACACATATAGGTTTGTTGTAGATTGTTGTAAATATTGATTACAGTCTTCCCGCCACTAAACTATATCTCCAGCGTTCTCCTAAGTTCCTCCCTCCTCTCATCATCCTCATCCTCACTATCACCTATGTTCAGTGCTACCTGTGCATTACACCTCTGTGAAATGCGGTAGAACAAAGACAGATTCTTCACCTACATAAAACAATAATGTATACAAATAATAAATAAAATAGAGGTATGTGAAATAAGTATTTTTACATATTTATTTATAGAGTGTATTAATAAAGCTCAACCCAAAGTTGCTGAGTAAAAAAAAAAAAAAAAAAAAAAAAAATATCCTATAAGACGAAAAACGCCAAAAGCTTACAGCACCTCCTACTCCCAGGCGGTCCCCCATCCAAGTACTAACCAGGCCCGAGCCTGCTTAGCTTCCGA
>JAOTRS010000047.1:5132249-5152604 GCA_028565755.1 Dinotopterus cunningtoni
TTGTCTAAGCATTTCACTGCATATCGTACTGTGTATGACTGTGTATGTGACAAATAAAATTTGAATTTGAATTTGAAGTCTTCTGGGATAGGCTCCAGATCTTGTATACAGAATAAATCAGTATAGACAATGAGTGAGGAAGTGAGTGATATACAGTATATAATAATTTTAGTGTAGCAAAAGCCAACCACATCCATGAATCGTGGCATGTTAGAAGTCACAAACCCGGTTTTACACATATCTGGTACAGAGTTTCTGTTGCCCAGTCTGGCTTTGCTCAAAACGCAATTTGGAATAGCCATCAGCAAAAGCTTGGTGGTATTTAGTTAAGCTAAAGAATTTCACTCCTTTTTAGTACCTTCACCGTGCCTTTGATATTGAAAAGGTAGAATCTCAGCATTATTTAAATAAATGTTGAGTTGATGAATAGGATCCCCATTTTTAAATTGATTCACATGCAAAAACTTATTGATTTTAAATCTAGTAAAAAAAAAAAAAAAAGCTGTTCATCTTCTGATGGAATGTCATAATACCCCAGTAGTCCTTGGAGTTGTGCACACAAGGTGAGTTAGCATGCATATAAATAGAGCTCTAACTTGGACGATTATAATTTGTCTGTTTTGATGACCTCACTATTAATCCTTTATACCTTTTTAATTTAGTTGCCAAATTTCTGTTCTGGAATTTGTGGCATTACTGTCTTCAAGGGGTTACTGTATACTGCATAAATATGAATACCAGGTAATCCATCATGATTTATTCATATCTGCTGAATGGAAAATCATCTCCATGGACTACATTCAAAGTATAGTTGCTGTATAGTAGAACTTTAAGACATTAGCGCATTTGCTTGTGAGCTCATAAGTCCCTGAATATACAGTGCATTTGCACTTGATGACTCCATAGTATATAGGTATAAAAGGGGAAATGTTTCACAAGCACACTATCTTTTATCATACTAATGGGGATGGATTTCTTTTTGAGTCTGGAAAGTAGTTCTTATGTGCTGCCATACAGTATGTGCATTCTCTGACACTGCCTGGACTTTCTTGCCACATGTTTTTGGTTGCAGCTTCAATAAATCGACCACCGGTACCCATCAATTATACTATACATTATAAGCCCTCTAATCTCAACTCATAAGCAAAGATTATTTACAACATGTAACTGTGCCAGTGCAACATATAAGAAAACAATTAAGAAAAAAAAAACATAACATGCTATGTGTGTTTGACTGGAAGCAATTAAAAATTGACAGCAGCAGTGCAGCACTAAATTCTTAAAGTGACAGGATTAGTGTGAAATTGACTTCAGATAATGACAAGCTCCATGCATATTAGAGTAATAAAAAGGGGAGTGAGCAGACAAGTGAGGCAGAAAGATGTAGTGGCCTTCAAGCCCAAACCTCCCCATCCCTGTAAAGAGCTGGTAAAGAGCTTTATGGCCCTGGGGACAAGTCTGTCTGTTAAGCAGCTCTGTAACAGAAGTTTGCAGCTAAATATATTCCTTTGCTTGAAGTCCTGTGCAGTGGGTGGTTGATGCTGGATATGACTGACATGGTGCATCCCCCCGCCAGCACTGACTCCAGAGAGTCCAACTTCAAGCCAATGACAGAACTAGCTTGTCTCACGACTTTGTCTGGACAATGCATCCCTGTTACCTTTAAGACATAAAGGAATAAACTGGCAACACCTGACTGGGAACACATCTTTAAAAGGTCCCTTATCTGGTTAGACTGTGTTGACTGTCCATTCCAGCTTGTCATCACTTCTATTGTACAGTAGGTCCTCAACACCTCAATATTACTGTAACTCCCTCAATGGAGCCAGATAGCAGGACAAGCCTGTACAGTACTGACTAAAGTCAAATCACCATCTCCTTTCCCATGATGGTGTTCAGCTGCAGATGATTTGACCTGAACCAGGCCACATATTCCTGGTGTCCATCTCTTCAGTAATACTGCACACAATGGCAGTACCATCAGAGAACTTCTGAACGTGGTAGGAATGAGGTAAAGTCCCGAGAAGTTATCCTGTGCTGTCTTTCACTCTGATTTAATGCTGCACTACTCCTTTTGTCAAGATGAGTTTTAGCTTTTAACAGACTGTCCTTTTTGCTTAAAGCCATTTATGAAAAACCTATCATGGTCTATTAAACCTTTCAAGTATTAACATCATCAACAGGGTCATTAGAAGGTTTGTTTCCACAGGTAAGATTAAAAAGTTATCAATGTTTAAGGGCTTTTAAGTATATTAATGAAGAAAGAAGTGTCTAATTGATTGGAATGATCGTTCCTTTAAGTGGGGGATTTTTAATTATTCAGCCTCGATAGAATGACATGTCAAAAGAGTAATAAACAAACACACATTTATTACCATTTAATTGGAACACCTGCTTCGCAACCCATTGTGCTGAATACATCATCCTTGGTTAGAACTAGGTGACCAATTTAATGTGACATCTAGGCTTGTGTGATATAATGAATTATTCATGCCTGCACAATCCTACATGACTAAAGTGCCCAGTGGAACTGGCAAAACCATGTCAAAAAAAAAAAAAAAAAAAAAACTTTACTTGTTCTCCTCACATACATATTTTAGATTGAGTGCCAGATTGTTTATTTATGTATTTATTTATGAATATTTTCTTATCACAAGAGTTTAAATCCAGACAGGAAAATCAATGAACTACATTCCCTACAAAGCCCATGAAGTCCATAACCAGCTGTTAAAAATGGAGAGAAATTTTATGTTACAAACTTTATTCCCCCACATTATGTTTACTTAGAACAAGATTACTCCATACATGCTTTTAAACATACTTAATGGTTCTGTAGGTTTACAGGATCAATCAAAAATTGAGATAATTAACACTTCTACTCAGTTTCAGTTGGCACTGAAAAACAAAAACAAATCTATTCTGTTAAAATATATCCTATTCCTGTATTATATTATAGCCCAGTATTGTGTTGGTTCCCTTTGTGCTTCCTTGGCAGTTCTTCTCCACAGGGAGTGACTCCACAAGACCTCTGGGCTGTGCTGTGGGGGTGTCTGGCACTGGGACATTGGCATTGGATCCTTTGGGTGATGTGGGGTGGGGCCTCCCTGGATCAGACAGGTTTGTCCAGTGAATTTCATTTGCCTGCAGGGCCCTATGAACTGCAGGCTGTGGTGTATTGGGTGTTCTGGTGCCTTTCACTCATGGCCAACATGTACTTTTTTTCATATGAGTTGTGCTGCATTAGCTTTTCTGTTACCTTAAACTGGATGGGCTGGTATTTGGTCTGCATGGCCATGGGTAACCCTTGGGTTCCCATGATCCTATTACCAGTTTCCTTGTATATAATTGATAATCAATGCTAATGTGTTAATGCATGTGGTGTTAATGTTATGGGTGTTCGGTGTAAAGATGCATAAGTCAGGAACACTGACCCGTATACAGGGTCACAGGGGGCCTGGAGCCTATTCCAGGACAGGCTGGCAATCAATCACAGAGCACACACCCTACATGAAATTTGGGAATGCCAGTTAGCCTAATCTCCATGTCTTAAGACTGTGGGAGGAAACCCACCAAGCACAGGGAGAACATGCAAACTTCATGCACACAGACCCGAGATGATAATCAAACCTGGGTCATGGAGGTGCAAGGCAACAATGCTAACCACTAAGCCACCATGCAGGAAAAAAAAAAAAAAAGTTTCGAAGCCAAGCATTATGCCTACCAATTTTTCCATCAACCTTCAGGTGGCAACAGCTTGATTCAGTTCATTTTAATTATGGGGTTACCTGAAGCTCCTTGGACCAAAGATAAATAGAGCCCTTTGGCTAGGTGGCTTTGTAGAATGTGCTGGAATATTTGTTTTTCATCTTAAACTAACCATAATATATCAAAGAAGAGCCCTGGGTCATTTCTTCCTATTAAAACAGCAGCCTGGCTTTATTACATTGTCAACATCTGAAGCAATTGCGCTTTTTTGACCTTCTATGACATGAATAGATGGATAATGGATTTTTTTAACAAAAAAATATAAAAAGTATAATGCACGGACAAATGCAAGTGCACACAGATAAGCATAATCAAACAAAAATCATGAACAAGCAGTGGATTGTAACCTTACACTCCTATACTTAAACACATCAAACAGATGGAGGAGGAAAAAACATAGAGAAGATGCCTGAGTCAGAGGACAAAAGGTGATCACGTCTTTGGTAAACAACGTGGATAAACAAGTCTGAGTATATGCTGGTGTTTCAGGAATCTGCAAACATCCCTTGCATCATCCTGCCAAGGCTATAACACTACTTAACTAAGTTACTAAGAAGAAAAAGATCTGAAAGGCAAAGAAATAAATTAAACATATAATTCATCTGATGTTGCTATAGAAAAGCTTAAGGATAAAAGTGTAATGGTATAACACTTAAACAACTCCATTGTGGATGTGTACACGGGATGAGAAATGCCAACAAGGCCTGGTCGTGAAGATGATTTAGTTTTCACTATATATGTAGCATTATGTATACGGCTGTCAGACAAAAATAATCCCCTAGGTACTTCTTGACAATTTGCCTCAGGTTCTGAATGCCTGGGAACCCTGGTGGTTACTGTATATCAAAGCACAGCTGCATATATAAATAGTACTCTGTTTCCCTTCTTCTAAACACAAGGGGCATTTAACAACGCCTGTGTAAAATTAATTTACCCCTAGCACTGCTTTGAAGGGTCCTCTGAGATCTGCAGGCTAATGTGATGACATCTACCATCTACTTGCTGGCTAAACTCTCTTTTGTGAGGACCCTTGGTGTTACCGCACAGCTATAGTACTCACAGACAAACACCCAGCTTAAGTCTCATTTTGGACGCTTTTGAAAAGTAATGATGAAATGAATAGATCTCATTGACATCGACAGTGCTGTTACATTTGAATAGCTGCCATACACACACACACACACACACACACACACACACACACACACACTTTTAACTGATTTTATAGAAGAAAAATAGAATTGAAGGAACTGGTTAGTCAGTCTAAGGGACCAAACTTACACAGACACTGGCATGGGCTTCATCTGGAGGGACAAATTCACTTGGAGGTGCATGGGCTGCCTTCAAGTGGTATTTTGACAGTGAATACAAAGTAAGCATCAAGGCCTGATCAAGGTCATCAAGGCTGATCAAATCCAACACAAAGTAGGAAGAACCAGCCGTAAGATGGTCTTGGACTCGGGTGATACAGGCAGCTATTCTCTGATGACTTAAGACTGCTTTTTCTCAATGTTTCAGGACTGGAACACATCCAATAATGAATGGACTCCATATTATCCTAAACACCTCTCTTCTTATATTGCAGCCTGCAGATCAATAATGTTATATAATTTCTATCCGTTATCATCCAAATGAGGATGTGTTCTCTGTTGAGCCTCGTTGCTCTCAAGGTTTCTTCCTACTGTATTTGTAAGGGACCACCACTAGAGGTCAATGTTTTGTTTTTTGTAGTTTTTGTTTGCAGACTCAGTTTCCCAGAAGGCACCTCGGTCAGGTGATGCGGGTGCACACCTGAGCCGAGGTAGCTCATTAGATCATCTATAAATAGCTGTTTAGTCTGGGAAACTGGGTTGAGCATTGAAGTTTACTGTCACTATGTGGACATTTTGTTTTGTTTAATTTATATTTTGCTTTAAGTTCTGTTTTGTTGAGACAAAAAGGCTCTAGTGTTGTCCATGTGTTTGTGGAGCTGACTCAGTCATGTGAAGTGTGGTGTGTGTTTAATGTTTAAGTAAGTGTTGTTGGTTGTGTCCTCCTGTTGATATTTCCCTGTGTGTTTAGCTAGATGGTAAGTTTAGCTAAGTGTATGTTAGGCTAAGTGCATGTTTAGCTAATTGCCATGTGTAGCTAATGACTATGTTTAGCTAATTATCATGTTTAGCTAACTGCCATGCCTAGCTGATGGCCATGTCTCTAGCCCTAGCCTCTTGTGTCTCTGGTCTCCCTAGCCTCTGTGTCTCTGGAATCTTGTCTCCAGTTAGGTCCCAAGTCTCCCTGTGTCTCTGGTCTCCCTGTGTCTCTGGTCTCTCCAGCCTCCTGGTGTCTCTGGTGTCTCTGGATTCTCATCTCCAGTTAGGTCCCTGGTCTCCGGGTGTCTCTGGTCCCTCCGTGTTTCTAATTTTGTCTTGTCCCGTGTCAGCTCCCTGCTGAGTTTGTTAGTGAGGTCATAAGCCTGTGTTTCGCCATAGCTCTTATGTGTTGTGTAACATGTATGAGAGCCTGTGTTGCGCCATACGCCCTAGGGTATTGTTTGAGTTTGTTTGTTCTTTTGTTTTTGTTTATTATTTATATTTTCTTATTGATGTAATTAAAAGACTTTGTTTACAACACCCCTCTGCGTTTATGCCTGCTCTTTGTGCCCACAGCGACAACAGCCACATACTACCATTCGTGACACTATTGCCATCTCAGGGAGTTTTTCTTTGCCACTGTTGCCTTCACCCTTGGCTTGCTCATCAGATACATTTCATTCATCATTTATTCATCTCATTACTATCTATACACATTCTTTTCACACTTCCATAAATTCTTTTTTAAATTCTTTTCATTTTTGTGAAGCTGCTTTGAGACAATAACCATTGTTAAAAGCGCTATATAAATTGAATTAAATCAATCCCTGCTATCCGTATTACCCAAATCAGGATGGGTTCAATGTTGAGTCTGGTTCCTCTCGGTTTCTTCCTATTGCCATCTCGGAGTTTTTTCCTTGACAATGTCACACTCCGCTTGCTTAGCAGGAGCAATTCTGATTTATACATAGTTCCTCACACTTTTATTCTGTAAAGCTGCTTAGCAACAATTACTACTTTTTTTTTTTTTTTTTTTTTTTTTGGCTGTATAAATAAAACTAAATTGCTTTAAAGCATTAAGGAACAAAGCTGGATAATTGGTGGTGACAAGTGCTGAAACAAATCACCCTTTCCCTTAACTATTGTACAGCTCCACAAAATTAGTTAAGCAGTTACTGTAAGCAGGCCTATGGTGGTTAAACACAACTGAAAAGGATCTGTGCAAAGTATCTTTGGTGCTGAATAGGCTGGTAAGGCTAGCTCTTAAAACGCTGCCTGAGTGGACCATAATATGCTGATGTCTGAGCATATTTACAGTAGAACCAACTTTAGACTTCACAAGCCCAGAGGACCACCCACAATTCCAGCTGTTGTATGTTGATGTACTACCTGCCCCATTATAACAATGACATCTGACACATCTGATGTCTCTTTGGTGATTCTCTCTCTCTCTCTCTTGTGAAGAATAACCCCCAAACAGATTCTGTATCCTAGAAACACTCCATACTTTCAGTGAGCTTTTTCTATTAAGATAAGAAAACATCTGGGGGTCCAGATTGCATGTTGATGGGTTCTCTATGGAAAGCTTGCTATCCTAGCTAGGCTAGAAGAATTATTAATGTGGTTGCCATCACCAGTCTAAGCACTCTCAGCAGATAGCGGCTGAACCTCTATTAGCCTGCTCATACATGAGAGCACACAGAAGCCAGTCTGACACACATGGCAGGTTTTGTACGGCTGATTAGCCACGTGAGTACCAGCAGGGTAGGCTAAGCCACCCATACCTGACATTGAGTATAAACCCATATCCTGCCCCACATGCCCAAATGCCAGAAGCAATCTGTTTAATTAGCTGCCCTAAAATTGACCACTAGTCTTCCAGCACTAGCAGAAGACTCGCCAATGTATCGTTATTGCTTGCTACATGTTGGACCGGAGAGTTGTCATAGCAGCCATGCTCACTGTTTGGCAATACAACATATGCATCAAAGCTGTCTGGCTCATGATTCATCATAAAAGCCAGAAAACCTACCACAGAGCCAGAGGATGGGGGAACTGGGGACCACAAGGAATGGTTGCGGTGAATACGGAAGCTCGGCTGGTTGTTTATTATTAGGATGACTGGCCAAAAAGCTATAAGGGCAGCTATCTATAGCAAGACTCATAGATTATTGATTAATTTAACCTTGTTTTACTTTAACATTTAGTAACCATGTTTGCTACCACCTCGACCTGGGTTGTTCCTGCCACTACAAATGACCAGAAACCCTTGCTAAGAATAAAAGATTATTAATGGTATATAAATGCAGCACCACAATACTTATTTTCAAAGAGATTAGAAACTTAACTAGCAAAGTGTCCCCTAATGTACAAGGTGACACAGAGGGAGAACCAGTCTCATGGGGAAAAATAGTTTTTATGAACTTGATAGGGGTATTGGTCAGTTTCTGTATTATTTAACTCAGAAACAAAACAGCAGACATTTTTGTTTTATATTGCAGTAGAACTAATGAAGAACTTCCTCTTCTTTTTTTGGTATGTTATTGGCATATACATGTGTTGTTGCAATGTTTCTTATTTATTCTCAGATTTAGAGTGCAGAATCAGAGTGAACTCTTCACATATCCTAAAATGGACACTCTGTGGATGATCCTCATTCATGTGCACGTTACATGTACTGTAACACTCAAAATTACACTCATATGTAAAACTTGTGCCCCCCTTTTTTTACTTCTATGTTTTTGGCCTAAAAACATAATTAAAATATCTAACCGTAGCAGGTCTCAATATTAGGCAAATATAACCTCAGACAAACAACAACAACATATAACTTTTTTTCACCATGCCATTATTTAACAAAAATGAACCAAAAAAAAAAAAGAATAATGTAATCAATACACTGTATTCCATGATTCAATAGTCCATTGTTCATTACAACACTGCTTCAGTTTATTGAGGTTTGTGAAACTTTGGTCTCATTAGTCCATAGGACATTGTTCCAGAAGCCTTGTGCTTTGTTCACATGCAGTTTTTTTATTTATTTATTTTTTTTTTTATAAAAAAGTCTCTCTTCTGGTAACCATTCCAAGCAAACCTTACTTTTTTAGTCTTTTTCTAATTGTGCTGTCATGGACTATAATGTGTAACAAGCTTAATACAGTAAGGCCTGTAATGTCTGAGATGTAGTTGAGATGTAGGCCTGCCTTTGGGGTGAATGTGATCTGATGTCCTTTCCAAGATTGGCAACTGTCTTGAATGCTTTCCACTTGTGAAAAATCTTTCTTACTGTAAAATGGTGAACTCAAAATTGTTTGGAAATTATTTCATAACACTTTCCAGGTTGATGTGCAGCAACATTTGCTTCTCTAAGACCATTGTATAATTCCTTCCCACTTGGCATTGTGTTAAAACTTTTATAGAGGCCTGTCCACCTTCTAATGATCAATTAATCAAAGGCACCTGACTGCAACTTGCACTCTTAAATCCAGTAGAAAGATTTCGCGCATGGTGAAAAACCTATGACCAGATTTTTATTATGTTTTACACAAAAACAAAGGAATAAAAGCACTAAGTTGTATACATGACTGTACTGTATGTGCATATCTGAAGTTATCTGTAGTTTAAACAAGTGTTATATCATTTGCATATCAGTTAAACTATCCAGAAAGTGAGTTTATAATTGCAAAGATGGAACTGTAGCAGTACATTATAAAGGTAAAGTTACTGTATATGTTCTGACACAGCTTGACAATGTAGGTGTCAGAACTAAACTTCTGGATGTCTGGTTGGTGCTGCAGTGTAGTTTTTACAGATAATTAGAGTAGTTTTAATTTGAAAGTTTGGTCTGTTAGAGCAGGATGGTATCTATCATACTTAGACAATTATTGCTTTCTTGCATTTTTTTTATTTCTTGCAGCATTGCTCATAGTCTTAGAGCAGGATTTTTTTTTTATTGGTGACAATTCCGGACCTAGGAGAGGAAGCAAACAGGTTAAACCGACAGTCCACAATAGTGCCATTCCAAAACCTCTATTCTTTAATTTTTCAGCCATTCTGGTGTAGATTTACTTGTGTGCTTTAGATCATTGTCCTGTTGCCTGATCTGATTTCAACAGATAGCTTGACTGTGTCTGTTCCTGAGTTAATAAACAAACATGTAGAAACATCTACATCTGTTTTAATAACTGACTTAACATAAAATCTAGAACCTGAACACGCAGCCAGCACCTTTGTTCTGAATTAAGAAGATCCCTTAAATCTAAAGAACTTCAAGAAACTGTACAGGTAACTGATAAAGAGTTTACTCCACTACTTAATTTCAAATATAGTTAAATACAGTCTCATCTCAATGGCAGACCAGAAACCCTTGTAGTTATTTAGAGTGTATATATAATGTTCACAAAAAAAGAAATAATAACAAATGAGAATGGCTGTTTTTAGCTAAAAGCCATTTGGCTGCCAACCAAATTCTAGCCCATTCCCTGCTGGCTTGTTTATACTGCACAGCAAGTACACCCATTCAAACCTCCTTCATTTATTTCCAGGGTGTGACCATTAGATGACGCTTTGTTCTCCAAACCCATTCATGCATAAACCAATGTGTGACTGCCTAAAGCCCTGTATTCACATGGAGTCATGTGACTTTGTTTAGAGCCTGAAGTATACATGTACTGTAATATGCTCCAGTATTAGAATAGTTGCTTAATTGTCTCTGGCTGGGCATGATGCAGCTCATGAGCCATGATGAAATAAATAAATAAAGACCTTGCAGGTGTCCCGATCAATCACCACTGATTTACATCACTCTGTAAGCCAAAAAGGAAGTTCAATGAAATCTCGGTGCTCACTTTGAACTGGAAATGCATTCATGTTAAAACCAACTTAGTCTGCCTCTTATGACAAAAGCAGAGGCGTAGACCTATAGACCACTTCCACCGCAACCACACATACACATGATCCATTAAGTGTTTGTGCGTCTCCATAGATATCACATATGACCAACGCAGTGCTGTTTGTAAATGGCTGAACAAATGTATCAACACGCAGTATTTACTTTGTAGATAAGTGTCTGTCTGCCATGTGTAAAGTTCTGACGCCACACTTCAACCTCACAGCGAAATGCTTTAAAAGCTGTTTAATCAACTCGGTTTAGCAATGGTGCCAGGCTTATTTGAGTAAAGGCATTTTGTTCTTATTGGGTTCTCTGTATGAACTTAGTCCGAGTGCATCAACTCACCTGTTCTGAGTGCACCAACTGACCGTGCCATCATAGATGATTATGGAGCCACTAACATGCCCACAGCCCCTCTCTGATTTTAAAGACTTACATATCAAACATACTAATAAAGTCAAACCAAAGGAAAAACAGAGACTAAAAGAGGATCTTTAAAGATGCAATTCACCCCTCTTTCTACCCCAGATAGCACTACTTTGTTGGCCCAACGTCAGCAAAATTTTGGTAACCTCCAACGTTTGGCCAACGGCAGTGATTATGTTGGGCCCATGTTGGCATCAGTGATTGGCCCAACGTCATTTTGTCCGTTGGCCCACTGTTGGTCTATTGGTGGGGCCAAACATAGGTTGACACAGCATTGGTTCAATAAACAATGGCAAGGTTGAAAATTGGAAATGAAATTATATTGCTTTAGCTTTGTGCAGGAGGCTGTCTCAATGAAGCCATCACATCAGGAGCTCATATGAGGGTTGGTAATCAATCTAGTACATAAATAGCATTGAAAGAAGTATATATCTAACTCAGTGGATGTTTTCTAAATAATAAGTGTTAAATGATTGTGCTTAGTGCTCAACTATGAACACTGTCAAACAGGTCACTAGATGGTGCTAATCACTAGGGAGGAACCTTAAAGCCCACTGTGGCCAGGTGCTGCTGATTAAGTCCTGAAGCCAAGCTAAACATAAGCTAAAGTTTTGTTCCTCGTTTCTTCTAACTACAGGTGGGTTAATATTACTCCAAAAGAGATATAAATATTCTTGAGTAAAACATACGTGTGTTGAGAAACTGTGGTGGTAACATGAAAAGCATGCAATTAGTAGTTTTGCTGTAATGTGGTGAGAAATATGTTTAGCAATGCACTATTATGCTAGGCTAATCAACTTGTGGCCAGTGAATACAGTAGCATACTGAGCCATATTGAGATTATAACCATAATGATTGTCACCATAGTAAGTGCCAGAAACGTTAAATGGCTAATATACGGTACAATTGTATTGCAGATGCAGAGCCGCCTGATATAAAAGTCTGAGGCAATGGGTACTTGGTATGCATTTATTTTAATTCACCTTGCTGAGAGAAAAAGTGGTTGTACTTTGTTTATTTTATACATTATAATCATAATAATTGCATATATTTTCTTAGTTTGTAATCATTTCATCACAAATAAAATTAATAAATCAATTTCTGAAGATTTAAATGAGTATTATTATTGTTGGCGATAATGAAAAGAGCCTAATTTCCAACTTTGCCATTATCTACTGAACCAACATTGTACTAACACGGGGCCTATCAACACTGGCCCAACATATCTTTGGCCCCACCAATGAGCCAAATTTTGGGCCAATGGACAAAGAGGCATTGGGCCAACCAACAGTGATGCCCTTCAGCAGTGTGCTATCTGGGACTGTATTTATAAGACAAAAGAAGTATCTTTGTCTGTTAAAAATTTCCCAAATATAAATTAAAGGTCACATTGTACTTTTTTATTTTTTTATTTGGCAAATGTCTTTATTCAAAGCGACTTATATTTTATCTTTTTATTCATCTTAGCAGTTAAGGGCCTTGCTCAAGGGCCCAACAGTGGTAACCTGGTGGTGCTGGGGTTTGAACCAGATACCTTCTAAAAAGTAGTCGAGCAACTTAACCACTGAGCTGTCCTTGCCTAAGTTTGCACTGCCTCAGTGTCTGAACCTTTTTAAATAAACTGCCTATAACACACCCACAAGTGCATTTTCTTAGCCAATCAGAAAGCAGGGATTGGAAACGCCCATCTTTAGGACCTCATCAAACATTTTCCACTTGGTTTCAGGTTTTTCCCACTCTTATTCCTGATGAATGAAACAACTACTCATCACAAACTGTTAATTGCTAACCTTGACCTTCCTAAACATTAAAGAGGGTCTCTTGGCATATGAGGTCACAATAGGAGAAACATCCAGTTAGCTAGTTTAAGCCCTGGCCAATATAAGAGGCAAAAATGAACAAATAGCAGTAAAGTTTTTTTTATTTTTTGAATTCCATTGATCGACTGATTCATTCATTCATTCATTTAGTCTTTAATGTGACATTTTCATAATAGGTCACCTAATTGGGTAAACTGATAAACAATGTGTAATGCTTGCTTAATACATTTTTTTAAAAACTATTTTAATAAATTAATTACTCCTGTCCTAATTACTCATGTTTATAAATTCTGCATTATGTATTCAAGTTATTTAATTTTTTTTATGTAAAACCATTTCATATGTTCGCCTCTGTCAACTCAAGTGACATATAGTGTACATTTTCCACCAAGACTAGTGCTGAAATGTAAAAAAAAAAAAAAAAAAAAGAAATCTGATGCTTCTCATATTTGGGATTTATTTGGAGAGCATGAGAGAGTGATGCAGAGTCTGAGAGCCCAAAAGCGTGTAAGATGACAGCCTTGATGTTTCGATGAAAAAAATGTAGACGATGCAATAACCAACCAATGGCACAATGTTTCAAAAGGCATTCAAGGTCAGGAAATGTAAGCATAGTGAAATCGTTGTTATTTCTCAGGCTGACACTGATTAATATTTAGGCAAGGTGCTGCCAGACATGGCTCAATAAGCAAACTGTTTCCAGGCCTGTCTGAAAAGTGTTTCACTAATCTGAAATTTACTCATTCACATGAGAATGGTTTAAGTAAAACCTGTTTCGATTTAATTTTTAATAGAACTACAGTACTTCATTTTTTCATTAATTTTATAAAATATGAGCTTTGGGAATTTTTGTTGTAGGGTTATCAGATCACAACCGAACCCAATCAAAACGATGGTCACACTCTTGATCTAATACTAAACCTAAAATCAAATATCCATCCATCTAGGAAGTGCTATAGTCCACCTTGAGGCTGTGGAGGCCAGTGGTGACCATTGTATTCATTCCTATTTTTACAGCTGTGGTAACACCTCCGGTCAACATTCACACACGCATTCACACGACGGGCAATTTCTTGAAGGGTTCTTTAGAAATATTAGCATGGGGTGCATCTTACTGTAGCTTCCAAAGTATTCTACTGTAATATGGAGTCTGCATCATGTCCACTTTCATATGACAGATCTCATACTTTTTTAAAAAGTTTTTTACACTTTTAACGGCATTCCAATTTAATACAGCGGAACACAGGCATACAAGTTTATTTTTATTTTTTTTAATCAAGTTCTTAAAGCAAATAAGAAACATGTAAATGTAAAGAAAATTACATGTAAATAATGTAATCCTTTCCAGACACCTGAAATATTACCAATATTACCAATTCCCAATACAATAATCATATTTTTGCATATAAAAATTTATATAAACGAAGTAAAATATGAAATAGACATTAAACCTCACTTAATCTTAATTTATGATTCCTCATATCTTAGCAACAGTACCCTTACCAATGTAACAAGTTCCAGACAATCATCATACAGTATTTCTGCACATAAAAACACAAAACTTCAACACCTCCACGTAGGTTTTGAATGAATGCTGAGGGTAATGTTAGTATTGTGGGTTGACTTTCGAAACAGCTTTTGCTGACTAAATAATAATTGTAAACTTGCTTTTCTTGGCTTTCACTGACGCAAACAAGTTTTAAATGACTCTTGGACTCTTGACTCTCTTACTTAGCTATTCATACAGTATTCTGAAAATGCTTCATATGCCTAAGCTTCATATGCCGAAGCAAATTTCATGCAAAAATGTTATCCTATGGTCATTCAATCAATGTTGTTTAAGTAATTATTACAAAAAGCTTTTAAAACTTTCAAAAACAACCTACTACCAAGCAAAAGTTCCTGCTGGGTGCACATAATTTAATTAAAAAATTCTTATATATAAAGTTATAAAACATTGTCTGATCTGATGAGTCTCAATTTCTGCTGTGAAATTTAGATGGTAAGGTCAGAATTAAGCATGAATCCATCCTGCCTTGCATCCACAAATATGCATAAACTGGGTGATGCTCTCATGTCAATATGGACCAAAATCCAGCAGCTTGTTCAATCTATACCATGAAGAATTAAGGCAGATCTGGAGGGATATATACATACATATTAACCTTTTAACTGACAATATTCTTGGAGATTATGTGAATTTTCTGCCTTGTGGAAAATACCTAAAGCTCTATAAACCTGCCACACAGTGTTAGTGGAAGATGTGCTATTTCAGGTTCTTAATTAAAAATAATTAGTCTAGGACCCTTTCACCAAATTTTCCTAATGTAAGGGTGTTGGTGTTTCAAGCCTTAGGCACCATGACTAGAAATAAAAGACAGCACGCTTAGAATTTTCTAGTGTCGTAAAGCAGCTGGAGGTTGTGGAGGATATGAATAAGAAGAAACAAAGCATGGCTTTTTAGTTTGTGTGCCAGCATGGGGGATTGGAGAAGGAAAGTATTAAAAGAGAAGCATGGGGATACAAAAACAGAGGGGACGATGAGAATGGAAAAACGTGGCAAAGTGATTTCACGCCTTAGTGAGCAGGTACAAAACCTGGAAGTGAGTCTGAAACTAGCCATTGCTTTCAAGCCGCTAGTGTATCCTTGCCAAACCAGAGGAAGGTCAAAAAGAGGTGTGCAGCCTAGCAACACAAGGCCATATGTATAAACTGCACAAAGCACCACATTTTAGTAAGATGAAAACTTAAGGATTTGTGGATGGAACCCACTTGTTATTGACTTCACAAGTATACAAGGAGTATTGGGAAAAGTCCCATCCAAGCCCTAACTTAATAATCAGTTTGTTTTTGCCTTACATGGACTGTGTTGTAACTTTTCCTTTTTTATCGACAATTTTTTAAAATATTTTTTTCCTAAATTCCAGAGACTTTTATGAAAGCAGATGTACTCCAGCATTCTGAATCCTAAATGAACTCTCACTCTGGTGGGAATTAGCCTGCTTGTCTCTTTGGATCATCTAAAGGCCTGAATTGTAAGTCATTTATTCAGAAATACAGTAGCACCCCTGAAGGCGACTGCTCTGAATTAGGCAGAAACTCATGCTTTATTAAGCAACAGGTCCATAGATTATTGATTAGAGTCTTGGCCACTTCTCCCTACTGTCTCCACTAAGATTTTGCATGGGTAACTACATGTAGATGGCTGACTTCTAGAGCATTCAGGACAATAGGGGCTGAATGTCAATGTCTTTTAGATCAGCCTTCCGCAAAAGTCTACCTCAGTGTATACGGTATACTGCGACCATAAGTTTTGAAAAGTTTTTTTTTCTTCTGAACACAGTGATTGCATCAGAAATAAAATGATTGCATCATCTTTACATCATTGACGCATGAGCTTATTGTAGTCACTTTTGACTCAGTATTTATGTACTAAACACTTCATTATGTTGCATTTGTGGTTTGTCTTTTCTAAAATCCAACAAAATAGTTAAAAGGCTTTTGAGCATCATTCAAATAAGTCCTGAGCTACCAAATTGGAAGGATGTTTTAAACAAGTAATTAGTAAGAAGTTAAAAACTAGCAGCAAAACTGTCCTTCACAATGCAGTTGTGAAATTTGTAAATTTGGGGACAAAAAGTGGTGTAGTTGCAAAGGACCATGTACAGTATACACATTGCCTGAAATCAAGGCACGCCTAAATATTTGTTTGACGGCATTTGCATCAGGTTGAGTGATGTAAATGTTTGAGAAATCACTGCCCTGTCATGCTAGATTATGCCCGTGTCATCTGAGAAGCAGACTTCCCTAGATGTGATAACCTGGTCATTCAGTACATTTACATTTACTGTAGGTCGTCATCTGACTCCAGTTAATGTTTCTGAGTCTAGACCTGACCGACTGAAGCGACCTCAGATCGTAACACAGTGGGCACTATGCATGATGGGTGCATAGTTTCATGCACTGCCATACGCGCCCATCGCTTTGGAATATGCTCATTCTGGACTCAACAGACCACATGACCTTTGTCCATTGCTCCAAGTCCACCTTTTATGCTTATTAACAAACGGAAACCTTTTTTCTAAGAATTGGTTTTCTTATGGCTGCACAATGGTTTAGTCCCAATCCTGTGAGTTCGTGTCACTTTGTGTTTGTGGAAATTATTATTTTACTTTCACTACAACAAAATACCTCGGATGTCTGCTGTCAATTGTTTATGATGCCACTGTTTAAGTGATCTTTATGGACATTTGTAACAATCCTTCCACAAAGGTGACAGTTCAGCACTATCATTCCAGGCTGTCATAATGCATTGGACAGTTCTAAACCCAGTTTCATCAGACTCCTTAGTTGTTGTCTTTGCTTGATCCAGGCCAATAATTTGACCCTTCTGAAACACAATAACCATGGGATACATTTTTTGATATGGTTTCATAAAAAGAAATGTTTTAAAAGAAGGGTTTAAAGAAATGTTGCTAGATGAAACATATAAATCACAATTCACATAATTCAACCTATTAATTAAAATTTTCTGGATATTAAGAATTGTCTTATTGAAATCCAAATGGTGATTTTTATTTGTTGGCCAGGCAGTGTGTGTGTGTGTGTGTGTGTGTGTGTTACATTACAAATGTATTACATTCTATAAAAAGCAGACAAAACAGATTTCTTGTGACTTATAAATAAAACCCCTCGCCCTCTTGCTCAGTCAACAATGTTCTTATCTCTTACAGAGAAAGCTCGATTAGCAGAGTGCTCATCTCTTCACCGCAAAAGCAGTGCTTTAGCCAAATGAGCCATTTGGGGGCTATAAGCTAAAAAGTTAAGTCTCTTGTTGGAGAGCAGAATGGAAAATGACTCATACATTACCCTTTTAGCATTTTAACCATATAACACTGGAAGGCAGCTTTTCCAGGCATACATTTAGTAAATTAATGGACGAAATTGCAATGTAAGACATTTATAGTTTTGTTCTGGGCTCGACGCAGGGAAATAGGCAGATTTAGACCTTGTGCAATAATAGAAACATGAACTTAATTTAAAATTCAATAGGAATTGTAATAACAATATAGTCTACATGGAGGATTTTGTCACTGATAAATTATGGGGATCCGGGTGTTGGAGGATTATGTCTGATTGTGGGTAGCTTTTAAAAAATTATAGGTAAGACTAGAAGATTCTTATATTATAGGTTTGTTCACACATTAGGAGTATAGTGTTTACTGGGTTCTATATATATATAAATTAAAGTTTCATGATTTATCTTAGTATTAGAACTGTTAATTGACCCAGTCAATTAACCCCAATTTGAATGTAATGTAAATGAAAATATAGAGGTATCATATGTAGTATATACAGTAGGCATGGACATTCCTAGCAAGATAATCCATTGATACAGCTTAATAAAGAGTTCTAATAAAGCTCTGTGTAGTTTGGCGGTGACTTTTTCTTGGTAGACTTAGTCCTGGTTCTTCAGGTTGGTTGGATGTTGTTTGTTTGGTACTTTTTGCTTGTAACCACTTCTGTGTTGGTCCCTTTGTGGACTGGTTGCACTGATCAGTCATAAAATTAACGCACAAAACATTCACACAATAATACATTAACATTATCAATTATATACAAGTAAACTGGTGGCAGGAACATGGTCACCCAAGGCTCACCCATGTCCGCAGGGACCAAAGGCCAGCCCGATTCCACAGAAAAGCCAATGCAAGTAATGCAGCACAAGTAATTTTGACAATAGGCCCAAGGTCTGAGGATGAATACCATTCACATTACAGTACATGATGCTGTCACCACCACATTTCACTGCTAATTAAGGTGTGGGCTGTGTTAGGTTTGTGCCATACATAGTACTTTAAAACTGTTCTTTTTCCTGAGCAAATGTTTTCTCTATCTACTTTCAATCCTCAATTATGCAAATTCACTTTCACTCTTGTTTTGAGTTTTGAGAAAGGGGCTTGTTTAGGTAGAGCTAGAGTAGAATCACACTTGATGCTTACTGTAACTTCATAGATATATTTTAGACCCTTTTCCAAGAATTAGAAAATTATATCATCCTTAACTTTTTTAGAATGCTCTCTTGTCTCCATTTTCACAGACATAAGACAACTTTGTCAGACCAAGGAGGATGCCTACATCCTCCTGGAGATGGGGAGAGAGCTCTGTAAAAGCTGGAGAAAAGTCAGAACAACCTGGAGCTGGGCAAGCTCAGGACGGTGGAGATGATGAATGTTCACAATATCCAACATCCCTGTGTCATCCGTGGGGACCTTCAAGTTTCTGGGAAAATAATTTCCGGTGACATGAAGTGTGAGAGCAACATTAAGTCTATCCACAACAGAGAATGTACTTCCTATAGCAACTGAGGAAGTATGATCTGCCACAAAAGCTGTTGATCCAGTTGATCCACTGCAGTCATCGAATCCATCCTGTCCACATCCATCATGGTCCGGTTCAGAGCAGTGTCAAAGCGGAATAGGAGCAGACTCTAGCAAGAACAGCAGGAAAAAAAATCATTGGTGTTTCTTTTCCCATCCTTTAACACGTGTGCCCTTCAAGAAGCTGAAAACAGACAGAAAGAATCATTACAGATTCCTCACACCCTCCACATAACCTTTTTCCACTCCTCCCCTCTGGCAGGTTCTACACATCCCTATACAAGACACTGGAGCAGTTTCTTTCCTCATACAATCACCCTTATAAACAGCTCACCACGATCATCTGCTGTCTGCTATAGAGATATTAACACGTTTCTTCAGACGTTGCAACCTGTTTTATAGTATATCTACAAATAGTTTAGTGATGTAATGTGCTGATTCATATATGTGATGGATGTAGTTGTTGTTTGCGCTACCGCACACACTCACTCTTTATCTAAAATGTCTTTATTTAATCTGTGTAATGCTTTGATTTTCTGATTTGTTGATGTATTACTTGTAAATAATACTGTCTGCATGTTGTCTGTATTGCCCGAGAGTCACCTAGGACCAGAATCAGTTCCTTGTGTGTGCTTACATAAATCTCATTCTAAATCTGATTAATGTTGACTTTGGAAATTCAGAGAACATAAAAAAAAAAAAAAACCTGGCTGGAATAATATGCTTATTTTTCATTTGTTATTCAGACAAATCTGATGCAAGTCATTTGTACGTGCATGTTATTCACAAGTTCTGACGCGTGTCTTTTTTGTTACACAGTGTCACTCACGACCCCAGACGTCCATTGATTTCTTTGTCTCTTGTTTTATTTTCAACATCAAAGTACAATGGTTGTTACAGTTTCTTGCATAAATCCACTGTAGTCATGACAAGTCGTTTGCTGTGTTCTGTAGCTTCGATAGATTACAGTTACAACAACTCATTTTACTGTATCTTTTAGCTTA
>JAOTRS010000047.1:5170401-5182766 GCA_028565755.1 Dinotopterus cunningtoni
CACACACACACACACACAGACCCCTCCTACTTTCACCTTCACAGACACACACAGACACTCTTTCTGTCTGCTCTACACAGAAACACTGCTCTGTCGCGATTCTTTTCGAAGGTAAAGTGAAGATGAATTTGTTTTATTTTTACTTTATATTTTTATATAAACGTTTTGGGGCTGTGGAACAAATAATTTGAGTTTCCATTACTTCTTATGGGAAAATTTTATTTGGTTTACGAGTGGTGTCGGGCCCTCAATACCAGTAAAATAAATTATTAATACTATTTAAAGACAAAATATTAAAATCATTTTGTCATTTTATGCTCCCAACTTTGTGGGAACAGTTTGGGGATGGCTTTTTTCTGTTCCAACATGATGGCGCACCAGTGCACAAACCAAAATCCATAAGGATATGGATATCTCAACCCAATAGAATGAAATTGGGATGAATTAGAGTGGAGACTGCGAGCCAGCCCTTCTCGTCCAACATCAGTGTCTGACCTCAAAAATATGCTTCTGGAAGAATGGTCAAAAATTCCCATAAACACACTCCTAAACTTTGTAGAGTTGAAGCTGTTATAGCTGCAAAGGGGGCGGGGCCAACATCATAATTAACCCTGTGGATTAAGAATTGGACGTTACTCAAGTTCATATGCATGTGATGGCAGACGAGCGAATACTTTTGACAATATAATATACATCGTACGGGTGTCGGTAACTGCAAACCTCCAAACATTTTGCCATTTTTGATGTGCCTGCTGACTACATTGCCCCTACTGTTTATATGCAAATCACAAATAATGCCAATGCAATGTAATAGGTATTGTCTATCTACATCTTTATGCCTTTTTAATGTTACATAAAACGTTTAAAGAGAACATGTAGTTTTGTTTTGCTCAAATTTTCGCCTTGATCCCTGACTATTTTACTTCAATATTAAATAAACAGTAATAAATATTACATTCACCTTTTAGGAGAATAACAACAGCTACACACAAAAAAAAACGCTGTGCTGTAACAAAAAAAATATATATCTTTTTTTTTATTTTTATAAAATGATAGCAAAACTGTACAATGGCAATACAGAACAATTTCCCTCTCTATTGTCAAGGTGATTCCTAAATGTATTCTGAATATGTCACATTTATTGTAATAGAATACATTACTGAATACATTCATGAAAGCGTATTCAGCATTCAGCCATCGAGGCAAGGAAAAAAGAAATCAATTTCCTGCATATGTGTTTGCGTTTACAGTCCTGTTATCACCACCTGCCATACCATTTAGAAGGTTCCATGGATACCAGCTCGTCTGTGGGTTCTCCATCTGTCCTTAACATAAGCCAGCTTACCTGGCCAAAACAACAGAGGAGCCTCCAGGATTGAAACTGGCCCTAATCCTGGGGAGTCCTGAGGAAATCTCATCAGTCCCACCTTATTTCATTGACTGAGCTCCATACATATATATGATAGAACCAGAGCAGACCTTGCATCTTTGCAGAGGTTTAGTGCAGTGTTTGTTGCCTGGTTGTGTTAAACAGTCTAAATGGAATACAGAGTCATAAGTCGAAACTTTATCTTTTAATTTTGAAGAGCAAAGCATCAGGGTGAATGTCAATAAGTAGAAAGTAATTCATTATTTGTAGAAGGGCGCTAGTGAAACATGTACGCATCATTCTGCTGCATGGTGGCTTATAAAATCCGACAGAGGCAAATATGGCTTATATTGACAATTAGATTTATGTCTAATTAGACTACTTAAAAATTTCAATTTTTAATAAAAGACAGCAAGTCAGGTTTATTTGACTTGAGTGAGAGTGGTCCCTTGTGTTGTCCAATGTCTGCACTCGCATCCTGCTTCTACTCCATACATGACACCTTCAAGCACAAGGACTTGAAAACTTGCAATATGCAATAGTTTGTGCTGAACATAAAGTATCAATGGATTGTATTTTTTTACATAGCCCCAGGGTACCTAGTTTGATTCTGAGCTTAGGTTACTTCTTCTAGAACCTTAAATTCAGTATTCACTGCATTGTTCTTTTCAAGATTTTGTATTGTTACAACCAGGAATCAAGATGGAATCCACTGGGATAGTCCTAAGACCTATGTTAGACAAACAGGTCTAACAATTGAAGGTGCATTTGTTTGTTTGTGTGTTTGTTTAACTGTAAAACTAATATTATTTAAACAAAATTTGGATAAAAACATGGTAAAAACCCACTTTGAACGTATTTGGGACTACAACTTGTGTGGGATGTCTTGATCAGCTATCAGTTTATGAATCTTAATAGTCTTGCTAAGGTTGTGTTAAATACAATGGAAACAGTTAAAGAACATCATCATGAGTGGGTCATCATGCCCTTTTTGATTTTGAACTTGAGTATCCCACACCTGTTGAAAAGTGAACCTCCTTCCCAGTCTCAAGCCTCTAACAGGTTGGAACAGGTTTTGCTAAGTATTCTGTATCCTGCTGCATCTGTATTGTCCTCAACCCTGACCAACTTTCTAGCCCTTGATGAAAACTGATGAAGTATCAAAAAAACATGATGATACCACTACCATGCTTCACTGTAGGAATGGTGTTGTTAGGGTGATGTGCAGTGTTCATTCTTTTGCACAAGGACTCCCTTATAGCCTGGAGTCTATCAAGCGGGACTCAGGGAACTTGGCAGGGTATGGGGTGGGGTGCCAATCCATCACAGAGCACAATCACACCCTTACACTCTTTCACATACTATAGTTTGAAATTTGGAAGTTCCAATTAGTCTAACCTGAACGCATGTGGGTGAAAAATTGAGTACACAAAACTGAGGTGGGATTTAAACCCATGCAACTACTGTATGCTACGTTGGCCTCTTAACATTGTACAGTATGATATAATTGTTATCCTATATTATAAGATGTTTCATGTCCCATCACCCCTACTCTATGACAGTGGGGGCAAAACACCAACCTTATACAGCATTAACAGAACTACAGCATCAACTGAAAAAAATTCGCACCAGAAATCGATGAACATCTCACACTAAACATTCAATATAAACATGCTTTAAGTGTTTCAGGGAAGACGTTATCTTTAAATAGATTCTGAAGTGCACACTGTTTCATTCAAATGGACCGCAAGTAAAACCATTGAAAGCGTAATTGGTCTTTTCTGTTGCTGTTTATTCGGCCATTAAAATGCCTAAGCTTCACACGAGTGAGGGTGGTTTTCACTTGTATTTTTTTCCAATCCTTATTTATAAGTTGTCTTAAGGCTTGTTATTGTTGCAATACAATTATCTTCAATTCCAGCAACCCTAGCAGTTTAAGGAAAGATAAAGATAAAAAGAAAAAAAAACATTTTTACACTGTGGTGTTAGGTTTCTTGTTTAGTCCCAGTAAAAGAAAAAAAAAAGTCCACAAGAATATAAGCTGTACTGACAAGCACTGTTGAAAATTTAATTTCTTCCCACCCCTTTTCCTCCTCCTTTCTTGCACTTTTATAATTCCCGTTATGGTTTGATAGAAAAAGAAATCTATGTCTGACCCTCGACATGAGCCACAGGAAAGCAATTAATAGAAATCTGCGTGGGTGGTGCGAGTTGACAAGGGAAGTTGCACAGACGTGCGGGCAGGGGCTCCGGGGTGGTCACATCCAGACGTGCTCTTTAGAATAGAAATGACACAGGTGTTTGATGCTTGTTAAGGAGCTTCTGTAATGTAGTGGACAAGTCGAGGGAGTTAAAGCACCATGACATTGTGTCATTTCTGATCAGCTTGAAGTGTTTTTCAGTAATTTCCATCTTATCTTCTTAGTCCTACCCAACTCTGTCTGCAGATAGATGGAATGTGCTGTGCCACTTGCAGTGTGCTGTCTGGATTCTCTAATTAGGTTTGAGTAGTGAAACGCAGCCATGTTTACAGCCATCTTTCACGCTGTGCTTTCTTTTACAGTAAACTGAGTTGCCTTAACCAATTCACACTCGATTACATAAATGTATGTGTACAGTATAACATGTATGTATTTATTTAGATAGGTAGATTCTGTATATGTACTGTATATCCACTCACTAATGTGGCAGCCCCATAATGTATAAGTTAAAACAAACATGAATGAGAGAAAATAGAAAAACTATGTCTGTGACTTTACCCATGGCAAAATAACAGTTCGTCTGTGTTCGGTTTGTGTATTTCTGAAACTGCTAATCTCCTGGGAATTTCACACACAACAGTCTTTAGAGTATGTAAAAGAAGCTGAAACCCCTTGTCGAAGAGCGAGCTTAGAGGAGAACGAGCAGACTGGTCTGAACTGGCAGGGACTCAAAGAATCACTCTTTACATCTATGGTGAGCAGAAAAATATCTGAAAACAAAAACAATCAAACAGACAAAAATATGCAACATATACAATGTGTCAAACCTTGAGGTACAGTACAAAAACAGTCAGTAGCCATATCGGGTTCTCCTTGGGTCAGCCAAGAACAAAAATTTGAGGCGAAACTGGAATGGACTGGAGGACTGGGAAAAGAACATTGACTAAAGCTCTTCATGGTTGTATGCAGTGTGCTGCAGTCACATGATTGGTTGTATAACTGCATTCACAGGACTACCATGGTGACAGTCACCACATTGGACAGCAGGAGTAATGTTCAAGTTGGTACCAAACTCCCTGAAAGGATTAATGAGTGCTGTTGGTTGCGTTATAACAGGAAAGACATTATCGATTTTTGCCTTTCTATTATGGCCAGCATTGACTTTTTTTTTTTTTTTTTTCCCAATTATCTCCCTAATTTTAGCCGACCGCATCTTGTCGAACTGCTTGCTACCGCACCGTTGGGGGCAGCGTAACACACTCGGAGGACAGCGCTATCCGCTCCTTCTGCTCTCTCCCCTGTGAGAGAGCTCGGCCAATCAGCTCTCTCTAGACCTCCGGCTGCGAGACGTTACAGCATCACCCGGGAATCGAACCAGCGATCTCTGGATGATAAGGCAAGCACTTTACCACTGCGCCTCTCATGAAGACCATCCCAGGAAAGCAAGACCAAAACTTACCTCTGTTGCAGAGGAGGAGTTCATTTAGAGTCACCAGCCTCAGAAATCAGTAATTAACAAACAGCACCTCAGATTAGAGCCGTTATGAAGCTTTACAGAGCAAAAGAAGCAGATTCATATCAATATCAACTGTTCTAAGGATATTATTGTGTATTTTGGATGAATGCCTTCAGCATTGTTTTAAAAAGTAGAAAGGAATTAAAAACAGCAAAGACGTGGAATTAGCAGGTCTTGGTGTCCAGACTTTTGACTGGTAGTGTGTATAATAAAGTCAGATGCACAGTTTTTTTTTTTTAAATAAAATTCTGCATTATGCAATAAGCTGTAATTCAGCAGTCAATTTTGACCTTGACAAATTTGATAGATAAAGTGGGACACTAGAAGCCGCCATGTTCAGATTTTTTTAGCAGCATGCTAGACAGCTGTCTCAGATGAGCGATGTACCTTGTCATTCTTAAACGGTGAGCTGTATAGTCAGTGTTTTAGCTTAAAAAAAACAAATATGTCTGGGTGTTAAATAATCTAAAGCTTGTATATGGCGACATTGTGGCTTAGTGGTTAGCACTGTTGCCTTGCACCTCCAGATCCTGGGTTTGATCCTCGCTTGGGTATGTGTGCATGGAGTTTGGTTCTTTGGTTTCCTCCCACAGCTGAAGGACATGCACAATTGGTGCATGGCTAATTGGTGTTTCCAAATTGCCTGCAGATGGATGTCTGGAGAAGGAAATGGAAACCCACTCTAGTATCCTTGACAACTAAACCCCATGGACAACATGTAGGAAGGCCTGGTGTGGTATGGTCCGTGAGGTCACGAAGAGTCGAACACGACTGAACTACTAACAATACTTGTATATGTGCAGTAACTCATTAAACTGTACTGAAAACTTTCTGAACTGTGACTTCAAAGCCGACATCCGTACCAAGCTGTGAGTTTTGTTGACCATTACATATAATTAAGGATACCGTTATACTAAGGATCATACAATTATAATGATATTTCTTCAGCTGGAAACTCACTATTTAGCTAGGTCAGATGCCTCCAGGTGATAACCCTCCAGCTCGCTGTCACCACTGGCACTAATTAAGTTAAACATGTACATCCTAGTGTACAGTAGCTTTATGAACACATGACAGCTTACCATCTCAGATATCAGCCTTGTTTCAGCTGACATGCTTGGGTAAAATCAATGGTGAGAAATTGAAATGTTGAAATGGTCAAGACTTTTGCTTAACTTCTGGCTGTTCTTGACATTTGGCAAATTTACTCAGCTACTCTAGAGTGTGTGTAGACGTTCAGAGGTGTGGAGTACCTCGAAATCAATCTATTAAAGTCAAGCTTTTCGACACTGTCATGCTGACTCCGTTTTTAAACGAAATACAATAACATACGGAATCAAAAGACAGCTTTTAGTGAATTTCATTGAAAGTAATATATTTCCAACATCAACCACAAAAGACTTATGAATTCAGTTTGCCTGTGTGTACAAGGACACTGTGAAATAAATTAAAACCAGGACAAAACCCAGTGCTAACGGTTCCATCAGTCTACGTATAATCATCTTGTCTATTCTCACTTTTCATTAATTCACATGAATGGTGATTAATGACTTGCCGTTTGATTTATGTCATTTTAATGGAATATAAAAAGCAAACATCCGATGGATCTGTGTATGCTTAACTGTCCATGAAGACGTTAGCAGGAGGCTGAAATGATTATGGCATCTAATGAGCTTGCCTGTGATGCTTTTCATAACCAAATCAATGTGAGATTAGACTCGCATTGTTGGTTCGACTTGTCAAAATTAAATACGCACCAGGACATTGTGGAGAATCACATGCCAGAAATATACACTCACCATACACTTTATAAGGAATACCTATAACCCTTCACATTTTTTCTGTTATCTTATCCATTTGCATACAGTTGTGGCATGCAGATACAGATTCAGATAATGATCACTTCAAACATCAGAATAAAGAACATGTCTGATCTTTGTGACTTTGACTTTGATGTTGGTACGTCATTGGGTTCCATTCCTGTCAGCTAAAAGCAGGAGTAAAAACAATCAATATATACTTAAAAAACAAATTAAAAGCAAGCTTATACTACAGTTACAGTAGTTATGACCGAGTAATCTGATTGGACGAGAGGCATTCAGCACTGGGATATTTAACTATATTTATCATTCTACTGTACATTACAGGTTTTTACCATCAATAATTACACCAATGGTCGTTGCAGAATGGATGAAAGTAGGTTGGTATGGTCTGCAGTAATGAGGAGAGAGCAGATTCACGTCAAAACCCACATTCAAAACCAGTCAAAGACGCATTTGTTTCACACGCCAAATAGTCAGCCTTGTGTTACACATCTGATAACATTGTCATTTTAAACAACACTTTGTCTCCTTATTAATTGCTTCCAATTTGTTCTGAATTGCCCCTGACCCATCCGTGTTGTTCTGAACATTTCTTGTCAATCACAAGGTTGAATCCCAAATTCCTTCCTAACCCCTGATCAAGGGCACTACTTGGTGTATGGAATAAGTAATGTACATCCTACATAGTACACTAACTTTCCATTTAATGCTATTGGGGATTCAACCCCGGAACCTGGAATTTAGCTGATATTCTAAAGCAGAATAAGTGGAAACTTAAAGTAAATCTCATAAGTTGATAATAAATGGTGTTTATAAAACTGTTGTATAAAAGCAACATCACACTCAAGGTCATGCTGTTGCAAAGACTATCAGCATGTTGTGATATCTTCAACACTCCCGCTGCATCCTCATATGCCTACGACCGCCTCACAGCCATGCTGATATTCAGCACAACTTTGATTGTGATATTACTTAATTAAAGCACCTGATGGTTACATATAAATTACTCCACCAACCAGACGTCCTGATGTTTTAGGACTTTGTCATATAGATTAAGTTGAGAATTCCACCTAAAACATATTGGATTAAGTAATTTTTTGATTGTTAGAATTACTCTGATAAAATGACACTGGGATAAAGTTAAATAAATAACCTCAACACAATGCTGCAAATTGTGACCTCAAACTATAAAATAAACATAAAAAAAAAAATCTCATTAGGTAACTAAAATACGCTGTAAAAATGTTCATACTGCCCATGCAATTTTTATTTCCCTGGCTGTTTCACTTATTTAATGCTTAAATTGCAGTTGTAGTAAATTTGTCCCACTATATCAGTTCTGCTTCCATAGATTCTGCTGACCACAAATCAAAGACATTCGGGGGGGAAAAATTACAGCAAAACAAACAAAACATAAATTTGCCACGTGCTGAGGACTATGCTGAATACAAGCATAAATTATGACTCTCTCTCACACTCACACACACACACACACACATTGCAGAGCATGAATTTAAACTTAATTAAGTGAAAACTCACATTTCCATACAAAAAACCTTTAGATTTTGTTTTTAAATGTTTTAAGTGCACTGAAAGCCTGAACAAATGCTAGAATTCTGCCTGCCTCCACTCGATCACATGTTAGTTGTTATAGCAAGCAGGTATTATTATACCCATATTATACCCATGGTACTGTATTGTATATAATAAAAATAGCCCGGTATGGTCTGGTACCACTAAAAGCTTCAGTACTAAAAAGAGGGGAGAGAAGCTACCTGCCAAAACTCACATTCAAACCAGCCATGGAAGTACTTTCATACTTGTACATGGATGTACAGTATAAATGAATGGAATATAATTAAATGCTATTTAAAATTGTTGTAAAACTTATAACATTGTGTATCCATCATTTTTTCAACATTTTTAAGACATTAAATCAACGATGGTCCCACTTTATTTTATCAAATCAATTCTAATTTTTCAAAACAACCCACAATGGTTTCCATGTTCTACAATGTTACCACCAGTTTCTACCGCAGCAGGTTTATATACAGGGTTTAAACTCAATTGTACTCACTTTAGGAACAATATCTCATTTCTGACTGCCTTTCAGAGATTGCAGTGGTCCGTAACTGACAAAACTCCATGACAGCAAGGATACACTCCTTGACCCGAGTTTCATGAATTCCAAAACAGCCCTTTTATTTCAGCAGACGTGAGAGTGGGACCATCTGGCAAGTTCCCAATCAACACCCTCAGTAAGCATCATCATCATCATCATCATTGAGAGAAGTTAATAATTTTAAACCGTAACCTTTAAAAGAAGTCACAGCCTTATCTTCTTCACCAATAACTTTTTTTGTCTACAACAGCCAAGATTCCTCCTGCACAGAAGATTCAACAAGACACTAAACAAGACTGAAGTGTCAAATTAGGATCACAAATACTGTATGCAATCGCAGTCAAGTCAAAAATGTTCCAGTAGAATTTTAGTACTGAAATTGAGAACAAAAGGATGGAAGTTTTTCCCCTTTCCTCTCTCCCTGGTGATAACAGGACACCTAAACTCCTGCCAAGAGCCTGTAATGCACCAACACATTTAAATATTCAAATATGCAAATGAGAACACTCTGTAAGTTTGGCTTTCAGAGCAGTTCGGTTTGTGTTGTTTTTTTTTTTTTTAGAGTTGAGATCAGTTCAGAGCGCGCGCTTGGTGTGTTCGGATGCAGACAGTCTTTTCTTAGTTTTCTCCAGACAAACTAAATTCAAAGACTCTCAAGTCTCGCCTTTTTTCCGTAACATGTCAAAGATGCATGTTTTTGTACATTTTGGGTAAAATAAGAATTCCGTTGTATTTTTATATATTTTTTCCCCCTTAACTTTTACAAGTTTTCATCCATCTGGTGTTTCGGCAAATGATGCCTCGACTAGCAGCGCCAGCATGAGCTATGTCATGTCTCCATAGCAACAGCGATAAGTAAGTTCCTTAGTCTGATATCCCTTGGTGAGATTACATTACCAAAGATTATTTTTGTCTTTCCAAATTTTAGAGAAAAAAGACTCCTTTTTAGATTTTTTAGTATATAGTAAGATGTTAAGACATAATCGAGAAACAGAATAATTTATTTATGTCTCAGAATTGTCGAAACCGGCATACAAAAAATAAAGAATGCAGCCCTCTGTAGGCCCTGTTAGTGCACCAATTTGCATTTCTCACATGGAGATGATATTTAAATTAATATTTAAGTATTATCTCTAGTGTTATTAAAAGACCACTATCATGTAATGATATCAGTAATGTCACCCTGCAGCCGTGCTCAACATCTGGAAAATGACAGCAATTAGCAATTCAATTACCTGATTAGTTGAGCGCTGCTGCTTTTCTTAAAGCCTAAGCTTTCCTCCCAGGACATCAAAATCCAAATGCCCTTCCCCTGAGACACCACACACACTCATTCACGGATAGCTTTTGCTCTTCATCTGCTAAACCTTTTCTCTCCTTTTAATGGCTAAGCTTTTATATGTATAGCATGATGAAGGCTGGAAGCTGCTGCCTCAGCGTAAACGATCTCTCGGAGTTACTGAACTGTACTTTAAATCCACACCACACAACCACTGGTTGCACAGCTTGAAATGATAACCCTTTCCTATAAGCCCCTGTTCTGATTTGTTTATTAATGGCAAGGTTTCAGGCTTTACTGGTGACTCACATGGCACTATCGCGGTTGGCTTCTGTTATCAGAGGGTATGAGTTCATGAAGTCTAATTGATATTTAAAGCTATGGATTATGCAAAATTTGCCCTTGCTGCTAAAATAGGGTTCATGCAATTAGCAGTAATACAAATCGGTTCAGAAAAAAAATAACAGAACACATGGGTTATGGGTTATACAGTATGTTGAACCAAATGTGTTAGGTGACTTGAACTACCCAGGAATTAGTGGATTTTGACCCATGTCTGGGTTGTTCAAGGTTTTTTTTTCATATAATGAAATTATTTCTTTAAAATGAATTCACGACTTTATATTATGCATTATATTAAGTATGATGCACTTAAATAATAACTATAACTATAAATAATAACTATACTATACTATATACAGTAAATGGTGAATATCACAACACAAATTAAAATAAATAAATAAATAATTAATTAATTTAAGGAGGTATTCTAGTGCAGCAAGTAGAACTGCTGCTTTACGGCTCCAGCATCTCCTGATTGATCCCGGGCTCAGGTTACTGTACTCCCCATGTCAAAGCGAGTCTGATCAAAGTATTTTGGTTTCTTTCTGCTTTCTAAAAACATGCTCATAGGTGAACTGACTAAGCTCTGTTATCCCGAGGTGTAAATGTGATGAACAGGTGCACATCGTAATTGTATTCGCACCTTGGATTTTCAGTAAAGATGAATGAAAGAATAAATGAATGAACGAAGATTCACCCAAAATGCAACAGTCACACCTGAGTGTTTATGATACTGAAATGAGTCCAGAAATTAGAATTAGAGTAAAACCACTGGGATACAAAAATGGTAAGGGATTGGTGCTGTGTGCAATTTGCAGTGCCTCTGCTTAGGAATGGTTCTGGTCCAGTTTCATTTAGATACGTTCACATTACAAGCCACATTGTTCAATTCTGATGTTTTGGTCAGACTGGAATTGCATGTCACGACTATTCGCATTCATAATTACAGTGACTTTATCTGAGTCTATGTTTTCTTATTTCATGTTTTGAAATGATGTCAAATGCTGCTTTATTCCTTTATTTCCTCAATTTTTTTTTTGGACAGACTAAATATCTACTAAATCACCGATTTAACGTTTCCTGCACTGACTACTTTCTCTGTTGTCCTCCGTTAAATGAAATCTCTGTGCAGTCGGTGCAGAGGCAAAAAGTCACATGCGTACTGATCTGACAGTTTTCATTCAAATGGCATGACCACGTTTCCTATACTGATTGACACCGATCAAGTCTGAAAAACATCAGATTTCTGCATTCAAACAGCCCTAAGAACAAAAAAAGCAGATCTGTTTCATATTAGGGTCAAAAATCTGATTTGTGTCACCTCAGGCTGGTAATATGAGCATCCTTTCCTTAGATCCCTTTTCCATAATGTAAACATTGTTATGTTCAAAAGAATGTCTCTTGTTCTGACCAGAGGGCACATTATTTTAACCACTCACACATTATTATTATTATTATTATTATTATTATTATTAATTTGCCTAATGTGTATGTCTTTGGACTGTGGGAGGAAACCATAGTACCCAGAGAAAGCCCACCAAGCATGGGAAGAACATGCAACTCTAAGGCACACAGGCCTGAGGTGGAAATCGAACCTGGAGGTTCCACTGGGTACTCTGGTTTTCTCCTACAGTTCAAAGACATGCAGATTGGCATTCCCAAATGCCCATAGTGTGTGTGTGTGTGTGTGTGTGTGTGTGTGTGTGTGTGTGT
>JAOTRS010000047.1:5192277-5208306 GCA_028565755.1 Dinotopterus cunningtoni
AACAAGTTTTTTTTTTTTACTTTAGTGTGATTTTTGTTTTTCCAGCAGTTGTAGAATTGAGACCTCTCAGATCATGGAAGGAGATCACCTAAATACTTGCAAAAGAGTGCAAAAGTTACAACAAAAAAACTTTGACAGGAGAAATCCTAGCTATGTTTAGAGCTCACAGGTAAGCAAGAACTCACAGGTTTTGGATTAAACAACTGTGTATCCATAGAAAAAAACACTTCTTAGCTTCTTAAAGAGCATAAAGATTAAATGGAATCGATGGAGCAATGGAAAAAGGTCATGTGGGTGTGTCAGGGTAAAAATTCTATGGAGGTTTTTTTCCCTCATGGCACGGCCATATTCCAGGACTCAAATCATTATTTTCATGGAGATGTTTGACTAAAGTGTCTGTCATCAATGCAAGATATTGACCAAAAGTTAATAGATCTCCGGATGAAAATAAACACATAAGGTTGTTGAATCAATACACAATCAAAGCTAAAGGTGATCTAATTAAATAATATAGTTGATAACTTTTGGGCGTGCCAGACAGTAGTGTATATTTTGGCTGTTAATGCAGAAGCATGACTAACTGGAACATGTTTTCCCAAATCATATGCTTCTATTAAGCTTCATTCCTGTTGCCTGTGATGCCAACAAAATTTCTAGTTCATCCTGCTAAAAAAGCAAGTCTAGAGCACAATGCTACCACCACCATGCTTGATCACATGAATGATGTTCTTGGTGCTGAGCTGTACCAAGTATGCTGTACCAAGAGTTTGTTCCAAATATTATGTTCTGATTTTAGACTAGATGGCCATAAGAAAACAAATTCTTCGTTGTCATGACTTTTCTAAAATTTTAATTCCTGATGGCCATAAGGCTACCTCTGGGATTAGATAATAATGTTTTTTTTTTTTAAATCTGCACAGTTTCTTCTGTTTTAGCCAGCAAGCTCTGTAACTCGTTGTAGTGTTATTGGATTCTTCTCTACGTCTTTGACAGTTGGTCTTGGTAGAGTCTGGGCTGTGCCATTGTTTCACATTTTTGTCATAATATACAGTATACTGTATATTAAGGGCACCCCTAAGAAGGTTTAACCTTCTCTATTTTGTCACCCTCTAACTTCATCTTATAGCTTCATGGCCACTTATTTTTCTTTTTGACTCATCTAATCTGCAGTTTTAGCTGTAAGACATCCTAACATTTTGATATATGTGGGGTGTTGAAGTCAAACCTGGGACTTTTAATTGTGCTGAATAAGAGAACAGGCCATGAGAGTAAAAGCACCCTTTATTTCTCTATATAATCCCATGCTACACTTATGCACTTATCCCAGTGTTTCACTAGTGCAAGGTAGAAATCTTCCTCAGTCTGCCGGAGCCATGATCGGATTGGATTGTGTGTATCTTCACTGAATCTTTAAGGATCAGGCGTTCCACTCGCAAAGTGTTCACGTGAACAACTGCACTGAGCCACCTCAGCCGGGATTGTCATTAACAGCCAAAGATATAGGCCTTGATGCATCGTTCGCCTCATACTGTTCGTCTCATCACTGTACTGTCTTCTGTAAATGTCAATCGGTTTTACGCCCCTGGACTGTAAGTCACAGTTTGACTTGGATACCACTTGTACTTATTCTCCAAGGATACAATTGGACAGATTAATATAACATATCTTTCTGATTTAGAGTTAATTCAGATGACTTTCCTTATGGTACCTCACTGCTTTAGACCTCTGTAAGCCAAAGACTGAAATAGAACAACGTGAATTTTAACTTACAGCAGTTTCAACAATGAAATGAGAAAAAAAAAAAATTTAAGGACCCAAAAGTGATTTCTATGGGTATAGCAGCAGATGTACAGAGTTACAGTGATGGGCATCCCAACTGGAGTCTGATGATGTGATGAACAGTAGGCGCTAATGGCGCAGGTGTTCTTTATCTCAGTGATAGCATTGCTCAGTCTCTAAATCTTATAATAATGCTGTAATAATTAGCCTCAAGCTCTGCAGGCCACCTGAATACTGATCAATGAGTTACCCGTTATACACAAAGGTTTAGACGGGATTGATAATTAGTCTTTGTGTTACCAGATGTCATTACACAAATTAAGGCCATGGTAGTAGGTGTGGTAATTATCTTCCTCCTCTATCTGTCTCTCTCTCTAGTTGTGTAAACAAAGATTCTCATTTTTCTGTTTCTCTTACTTTCGGAGACAGTCAGTTATGTCTTAGGTTTTTGTTGTATGGATTGTGTTGACAATTAAACAGAAATTATTATATAAATTGTGTTAGTGTAGAGGTGGGACCCTGCAAGCCAGCAAACCATCTTCACTGAACCTTGGCATGGATTCCACAATCTCTGAAACTGTACTGAAGAGATGACTTTTATTATTATAAAAGATCTTAGAAAATCACTTAATCAATTAAAAAAAAGTCAGAATCTCATCTAGGTATTTTAGTTGGTGAGTGAGATCAGTGATTCATGGTACAGTTTTCATCTTCATCCAATCAGGCGACATGTTTTTGTGGTGAAGTCGTCCTGGAAGAGGCCACGCCCATAAAGATAAATTTGTTTCATCATAGAATGAAGATGATTAATTAACACATGAATTGTCCAGATTATAAATAAATAAATAAATAAATGAATGTGGGGGGAGGGGGTTGTATGAGTATTTGTGTGTGTCAGTGTGTATGTGTGTGTTGTACTAAAAAATATTAGAATCCCATGTGTGTGTTTATGTTTTATCTTTTATATGTTTATAAGATGCCTTTGATGTTGTCTCTGGTTCAAGAGTGGCTTGATACAAGGAATGTAACAGTTGAAGCCCATGTCCTGGATACGTCTATGCGTGGTGGCTCTTGAAGAGCTGACTCCAGCTGCAGTCCACTCCTTGTGATTCCTTGCCAAATTCTTTAATAGGCTTCGTTTCACAATTCTCTCAAGGCTGGGGTTATCCCTGTTGCTTGTGCACCTAAAACATTTTTTTCTTCTTTTCAACTTGTCTTTAGTGTGCTTGGATACAGCACGCTGTGAACCGCCAGCTTACTGAACCAGACTGAGCGACCATTTAAAGGCTTGCAGGTGTTTTGAGTTAATTAACTGACACCATGAGTCTCCAATATTGAACATTTTCTACAATACTCTAATATTCTGAGACCCTTAAGCAAATCACATACAGTTTCTAGAAAAGCGGCTGTTTTTAACAAAATCATCAGCAGTGTAAGCAAACCAATATATGACAATGTGAACACATTCAGGACTGTTCATCTGTATAGTATTGTGCAGAAGTAATGATTTAGTGTCGCATAGAAAAGGATGGATTTCCTTTTGAGTCTGAGTGAAGTCTGAGTGAAGTCTGTTGCTCATCTCATCCCAGACAGCATTTCCTCGCCTCCTTATTTAATAGGAATTTAAATATAAATCTACATCCGGATTTCTGCAAAGCTGCTTTGCAACAATGCGTATTGTTTAAAAGTGCTATACAAATGAAATCGAACTGAACCGAAATAAAATAAACTACATTTCCGTTTCCACACTTTCTTCCATTTGAAACTTCTCAGACCAACACTGGCCAACTCTTTTCACAAGCAATTAAACTAGTCCCGTAGGATTTAATTCTGCTCAAGCCAGATTAAGTATTGGGAAAACACACACACACACACACACACACACACACACACACACACTGTCTGATATTGCCTGGCTCTGGCTTGCTTTAGTTTGCTTCAGTAACAGACAGGGAATTGTGGGATGCTCTATCTCCTGGAAACAGCACATAACTTTCAGGGATGAAGATTCATGATACCACAAAACGGTAATGGCTGTATTTCACACCTATCAAAGCTCTGATTGGAATGTGGGGACTGGCAGGTTGCTAGCTTGCTGGAAAAGACATTTTGACAGAAGAAGAGAAGACATGAAGACAGTGAGACAAATGTGATTTTCTCAGACATAGCAAATCTGGCTGAAACCCTTTTTTTTCTGCACGGTATGGGTGTTTGGTCATGTGTATATCTTCATATTTCTATATATAGAGTATATAGAATATTTTTAACAGTGGCACAGTGGCTTGGCGGTTAGCACTGCCTGTTGGTCAAATTTCAGGTTTGAGGATTCAAAAGTGTCTTCTCCACTACACTGTAGTATGGAAATTGATGTCTCATGCTCCCTGAACCTGATGTATCCTGGAATTGTTATCTTGGAATATACCTGTGCCATCAGGAAAGAAAAATAAATGATAGTCATTCAGGATATTCAGGTCGTCAGCTGACCTCTTTCTTGGGCACATAATGTTGCTGAGCCTAGACCTGACCAATTAAAATCACCCCAGATACTAACACTATCTTCACAGGCTTACTGGCGTACGGTAGGTGCTAGGCATGATGGGTGCACTTCACTTCATTTGGCTCCAAAATTAATTTTTTACACTCCCTAGCAAACTACAACTTTTTTCCCGATTAGCCTCACTGCTAAGTGTGTTTCGTTTGCATTTCATTGTAGATGTGGAAATTCTCCTACTTTTACTATTAAACATATCCGTGAGTTGTATACTGTTGTGTTTTTTTTACAATTTGATTTCACTAATCATTTAACCGATCTCCCATCATGCTTATTTAGGATTTTTTTTTCGACCACATTTCTTCCTTGAAGATGTTTCAGCACTATTCTTCTAGGTTCTAAAAATGTTTTTTTTTTTCTTCAGTTCTTAATCCAATTTTAGTAGGTTCAGAAATCTCCTTAGTTGTTTCCTTTGCTTAATGCAGGTCAATAATTTGACGCATCTGAAACAGGGTAACATTTTTGCCACATCCTCAGGATATATCTTCTAACGTGATTATTTAAGAGATGACTGCATCAGATAGGATTAAATAACATGTTACAAGCTAAACCATTTTAATCACTGCAGTAAATATCCAATGCACAGCTTTTAACTATTTGCTCAATTAAGTCCAGGTGATTACTTTTTTTTTTTTTTCCTGGGAAGTGTCCGAGTCTTTATTTTTATTTTTTTAATGTTATTAATATTTGATTACTGAGACTTATATTTCTTTGAGTTTTTGATTTCACTGGACAAATTATAGTCATAGTCTTGTGGTCATAGTAGCTGAAAACTTGTTAAAACTTTTGGGGGGTGAACTAGTGAAGAGTAATTGGCCAGCAGTTCACTGTGCCAGATGCACAGCAACAGTGTCACTGAAAATATATGGTCCTCATTTGGAGAAAAGACTTTTGGGAGACTTTATTTAGGTCACAACTTCTCTCTCTCTCTTTCTCTCTCTCTTTTTTTTGGTTCTGTATTAATTGAAGTCATTACGTTATCAGGGAAAATATGCATATGAGGGTATGTGAGATAAATACTGCATTTCAGAGCCAGTTCTCATTCTTCTACTTAAGAGCCATTGTTATTGAAGTGGAGCGTTTTTTTGGAATTGGGTCAATTAAACAACCAGATGTTTGGAGGACAACTAAGGTGAATATAGTGGTGGAAAAGAGAATTTGGGAACTTAGACAAGGTTGCTCAAATGTTACTCTCCATGTGGGTTTTCAGGGCAATCTTTTTTTTTTTTTTTTAATTAGAAAGAAAGTAAGAAAGAAAAGAAAAAAAATGGGTAGAGGTCAACAACCTACGGGTTAATCTCTCCCCAGAAAACAAACAAAAACACAGTCTCAACAGTGTTCGACTGATGGTACATAGTTAGTAACCTGATGATGGAATGATGGCAACTTAAACAGTTTTTGCAAGGATAAGAGCGCTGGATGAGAGTGTCTGCCAAATGCCTAAATGTTAATGTAAAATGTTCTTTTGATTTTTCCAATTAAAAATACCATACTATATACATTATTCTGAAAATGCATTAAACTGTAAATCTGTATGTTTTTCATCTTTTAATTTGGACTTTACTGTACATTCAGTATGCAGTGTAGAGGAGCTCTGTGAAATGCCAAAGCCTTACAACTGAAATGTTCTTATTAGGGTCCTGTGATTAGACAACTGATGCATGCTAACTAATTAGCCACATAGAAGTACAATGGCTCAGCAGGGTGAAACAAGCAATATTCATTAAGGCAGTCAGTCGGGAGCAATATCTATTGTATTGGCTGGTTGGAAAAGCTGAAATTAGCACACATTTTCTCTTCAATTGCCCGGTTCTCGGCTTCATTCAGACACCCCGTGGATTGGCTTAGGAAGCGTGTCAGAAATGCATCAGCATGTTGTTATCTGATCACGTGACCACAAATTAGCCAGCTCTTTTAACTCCAGCTACAAAGAACAAGAATTTTATAATGCTCGGATGCAGATTTTATGAATGTGTGTGTCTGAAGGTATAAGCTCAAATCAATTAAGTTGTGCAATGTAATTATGTTTCCATATGTACAGGATATACATTTTATTTTTATGGGTTTGGAAAAAACAGAGCAAGCACTTGAAATTATAATGCCATGTCTAAAAATCCCCAACCAACATGAGCTAGTTTTTTTAAAATATGGTTTTAAAAAAATATACAAGGCAGCAGGGTTAGTAGTTAGCACTGTCACCTCGCACCTCCAGGGTCCAGGTCCTGTGTGCATGGAGTTTGCATGTTCTCCCCGTGCTTTGTGGGTTTCCTCCTGGTATGCCGGTTTCCTCCCACAGTCCAAAGACATGCAGATGAGGTTAAATATCGTTCCCAAATTGCCCATACTGTGAGTATGTTTGTGTGCCCAGTAATGGATTGGCACACTGTCCAGGGTGTGTACCCCACTTGTGACCTAAGTTTCCTGGGATAGGCTCCAGGCCCCCTGTAACCCTGTACACAGGATAAAGTGGTATAGGCAATAAGTGAGAGTGAGTGAGTGAATGAGTAATTAGGTTTGTTATGTAAGGATACAGGCTGCAGTGTAGTGTAGTTAATAAGCAAGAGTGGTGTATCAGATGAAAATGTGCTTGTCAATGAGATAATGAATTGATCTACTTATTCTCACAAGTATTCCTCATTTACAACATCCAGAGCAACCCTCAGATATGGAAGATTTTATACTTATAAAAAAGTTTATTTTGATTTCACACCCAAGATCACTATAGAAAATTGAACAAAACTAGACCTAACACCAATCAATTTTTTCTTTGAGGGTGTCTAAAGTCCTTTGACCCAGAATTATCATTGCATTAAGGATGCTTTGACACCAGGCACGATGCCAGAGTATGATTTCTCCTCACTTTCACAATACTAATCCTGTTTCATATCCAAGTACACTAGCATATTTCGATTCACCGATACAGTAGGTGGCAGTAGTGACACCTGGTTGGTTTGTGAGTTGCTAATAAACACAAAGAGATGAAGAGTACAAGGTAGTCGACTCTTGTGCTAACCCTGATATTATTCATTTTATTTTAGAGAAAATGTCAAGAGCAACCCTCACCCCTGCCTTGTTACTTCATGAGCTATTAATGTGTAATTTACAGGATAAGATCAGTGTGTGTTGTGTTTACACGCAGAGATGTCTAAGGAAACAGACATGTTAATGATGTCATCATTTCCATATTTCAGTGGTGATGATGACATCATTTCCATATTTCAGTAGTGGTAAAATTTACACAATATAAAAGTAATGATAACTTTCTTTCTACCTGACATATCCAAAACCTTAAATACACAGTTTGATGTCTGAAGCCTCCTCGTTAACACACACCGACAAGGCTTCCATATAAGCATATGCATTTCTTTTTTTTTTTATTATTGACCTTTGCTGTGTTACTGGCACGGATCTGTTCTGCTTTGGGGTTTTAAGGGTTTTAAAGAGGAAATCTTCACAGCATGGAACAACATCATTTTTGAAACATTAAAAATAAAATGATCTTATGCAGCTTATAAAGTGTAAAGTCAAAGGCACCTATTTGAGCATTTGTTATAATTTGCGCTTTTACATATTTTTATAATCTGTATAAGAATACAGATAAAATAGGCAATAAGAACACTGTTTATGAACACTGGGCTTATAATGTAAATAAATATTAAAAACTAATATTGAAAACTATATTAAAATATTGAAAACTATCCTTTTTAATCCTGTTTTTGGAATGGAAGTCATAAATTTGAGTGTAATTTAATGGATGGGCGCTTCTCGGAATTTGTTTTCTGAATATCTGCCTTTGAATGTCTACCTGATGTTTCAGTATTGGTCCCGTGAATGTAAGATCCCTGTGTGCAGCCATCAAATGAGGCAGGTTTTAGTGAGCAGAAAGGCACTTAGACACCGCCAAAAGCTCTGACCTGCGTATACTCCTGTCTACATGTGCCGGCAGGTAGTGAGCGATTTAAAAATACCTAACAGTGTTGCAGCATTTCATTGCTTACAATCATTACACATAGAGAGGAGATGACCTCTTTCACAAGGTCACTGTACAAAGTTTAAATAAATAAATAAACATCTGTGACTGTGGTGGAGATCAGTGAGATGGCGAGCAATAAGAGCAGGAAAGCACAGAAAGTGTTGCATCCCATTTGATCTCTAGACACTTTTCGTCCGCTTCGTATAACAGGTCTTTATTTACAATGATACACCATTTTATCCGTCACAGCCATGGACTTTATATTTCCATCTTATCGTTTCGGGAGCTCAGCGCATCCATGAAATATTCACAGAGCAGCTGGCAAAGCAGGAAAACGCATTTGTGGGTCTAACAGAAACGTGACTCTTTATTTCACGCAGTCTGAAGTAAATGAAGTGAGATGGATCAGTTTCCTTTTTTGACCATCTAACATTTTAGAAACCTTTCGTTTAAGTAAAATTAAACTTGCAAACACTTAAGAATAACAATACTGTGCTTGAGCACAACGTGCATGCTAATTATAGTGCGCGGTGATCTATCTAGCCATTTAAATGTTCTGGTGTCTCCCACAGCTCAGTAATGCATGTGGTACAGTGGAAATTGCTGTAACCTATTCAGTAGGCACCCTCAGGTTTGATTCCTTGTCCAAACAATGTGTTTTTATAAGTCTTTTTCAGCACAAGTGTCCTGTGCTACTGCTGCTGTCTAGCTAATAGTCAACTGGTACCTACTGTAGAGTCATCCATCCATCCATCTACAGTAGGAGCCTCTGTAGTCCGACTAGGGGCCGTGAAGGGTAATGGTGATTATCATTGTATTTATTCCCATTTTTACAACCGTGGTAGGACCTTGGGTCAAAATTTACACACACATTCACACACTACAGGCAATCTGGGAATGCCAATTATCTAATTCGCATGTCTTTGGACTGTGGGAGGAAACCAGAGAACCCAGAGAATGTTCTCCCCACCAAGCATGGGGAGAACATGCAAACTCCCTGCATGCAAACCCAGAGGTGGGAATAATTAATAAATCCTTTTTCATATTTCTTAAAATATAAAATTAGCAAACCTACTATATTTGTTCATTTGTATTTCCAAATATATTTGTGTTTGGTTACATTCCTGTTTACACATAAACCTGTACAGGTTGTTATACAGACTTAAAAACGAAAACATTTAAACTGAAAATCAATGCAGCAGAAACATCCTGGACCCCTGGGGCTAATATGGAATTCTAGAACTTAAGAGAAAGCGAGGTACAGTATGCTGGCAGGGAGTTTAAACAGGAGGAGGGGAGATGGAGCAGGTTTGCTAGGCCGCTAATAGCTGCTCCATACAACCCTCGGCATTTTGTACTTAAACAAAATTAAAAAAGAGCACTTTGATACTTTGGTCTGTTTAGTAATTTAAAAGTTGCAGTTAAATCTAATTGCCCATCTTTTTGTTAAGTGCTTAAGAAGAGTAGGGTAAGCTTTAGCAGCTAACCGTGAACAACAAACCTAGCTTCTTTTGTGTGGATATCATGGGTTGTTTGCTTTTAAGAGCAAAATAGGGTATAATCACAGACACCACATTCACTTTGAGAAAGGAGCATGGCTGGGTGTGGTTCTGCAGTACAGTAACAGGATTGTGGTTCTGCAGTAACAGGGGTTTATTTCTGCAGTAACAGATGTGTGGTTCTGCAGTAACAAGGGTGTGATTCTGTAATAACAGGGGTGTGGTTCAGCAGTAACAAGGACATGGTTCTGCAGTAACAGATGTGTGGTTCTGCAGTAACAGGGGTGTGGTTCAGGAGTTACTGTCATGATTCACGCCCTGTCTGCCGTCTTTTTCCCACGCTGTCACTTCTCCTCACGTGCTCTTGTTTTCCCCTAGCCCGTCATGCGCATTTCCCACGCCCCCCGTTTCCACCCCATCTGCTCATGCTGTTATAGCCGCGACCACTCCCGCTGGGCCGGTCGTACGGGGGCGTGGGAAATGCGCATGACACGCTAGGGGAAAACAAGAGCACGTGAGGAGAAGTGACAGCGTGGGAAAAAGACGGCAGACAGGGCGTGAATCATGACAGTAACAGGGTGTGGTTCTGCAATAACAAGGGTGTGGTTCTGCAATAACAAGGGTGTGGTTCTGCAATAAAAAGGACATGGTCCTGCAATTACAGATGTGTGGTTCTGCAGTAACAGGGGTGTGGTTCTGCAATAACATGGTGTGGTTCTGCAATAAAAAGGGCATGGTCCTGCAATTACAGATGTGTGGTTCTGCAATAACATATGTGTGGTTCTGCAGTAACAGGGGTGTGGTTCTGCAGTAAAAATGGGTGTGGTTCTGTAGTAGCTCATCTACACAGTTACTGAAGTGGCGTCTGCAGTAACAGAGGTGTGGTTCTGCAGTGTAGGGGTGTGGTTCTGAAGTAAAAGGGGTGTGGTTTTGTAGTAGCTCATCTACATAGATACTGAAGTGGCGTCTTTCTGATGATCAGTGACACAAAAGGAATTATTGGAGTATTACTTCAGTGGACCTGTATGACCTATGGTAACTTTTTTTGTAAAAAAAATAATAATAATAAAAAATACATGGGAGCTTTAACGTGCAACATTTGTTTCTAACACAGTTCATAAATCGTTGTGTTTCTAACACAAAATCCCATACCAATTGATCGCACAGATAAATGGGAATATGAAATGAGAATGAGATGACAGATAGCTACTGAGCTAATGTAAATAAAGTCCTAGATTTGTGTGTATGTGTGTATGTTGAGACTTCTTACAATGAGAATGTACATGTGCACTGATAATGTGATAAGACTTTGAGATAAGACTTTTATTTAATTTTTATTTTTTTTGCAATAAATGCTAAAATTAGCAAGGGCATTGGTTTAAACCCAGCTGGCATGAGAAAAGACGTATCAATGTGTGCATGTGTGCCATTTCAGAAAAATGCGTCCAAATGAATTACTCTCACTCATTCAAGCACTCATCTTCTATACCGCTTTATCCTGTATTCAGGGTGGTGGGGGACCTGGATGCTTAGGGCATGAGGCAGGGTACACCCTGGTCAGGGTGCCAATCCATCGCAGGGCACACACACATACACACACTGCGGGCAATTTGGGAACGCCAATTAGCCTAACCTGCATATCTTTGGACTGTTCGAGGAAACCGGAGTACCCAGAGGAAACCCACCAAGCACGGGGAGAACATGCAAACTCCATGCACACAGAGACGGGAATCGAGCCCGGCCAGGAATCGAACCTGGACCCTCGAGGTGCAAGGCGACAGTGCTACTATTTTGTAAATTCACACCAAGTCAAAAACAAAAAGCCAACAAAGAACCACACAAAAAAGTTCTGTTGTACTTTGAATGACTGTCGGGACAGTGAGAATCACTTGCATACTTTCTTGTGCTCATGCTGAGATCTCGACAGAATCACAAAGTGACTTGATGTAGCATTTGTAATGAATGCAGCTGTCATTTATCCACCTTTCCCTTCCTATTATCGCATCTTGGAAGTCAGACCACGTCAGCCTGGCTTTCCCTCATTAGCGCTGCTAGGCTCCATCATTAACATCAAATCACTTACTCCACTGTTCACTCGGAAAACTTGCTCTGCGTTGTCACTCAGCAAAAGCATTTCTCTTTGCGGTTGCATTAAGCTGCCATCCATCATCAAAAACAAGATTTTTTTTTAATTATACCAGATTTTATACGAGAGTAAATTGAATGAATAGGTTTCTACTGAGAACTTTTAAACAGTATGAAGACAAGAGAAGGAAAAACAAACTAAACAAATAAAAAAGGAAAGGTTCACATGGCTTTTAAGTGAGCTGGGATGACAGACAGAGGTAGGGGAAAGAGAGGCAGAAAGAACTGGATGTGAAAAGAAAGTGGACAAAGTCAGAGAGGTAAAGAGCAAGAAAGAATGGTAGTGTGAGCAAGTGCCTCTGTGGCTGTCTGAAAGTGATGGCCATTAAAAAGAGGCCAGCTCCACTGCTGTCATGTCCCAGCCTCTGGGCTCGGTGGGATTAAAAAGGACTGCAAAGACAGACGCCCACGCTCCTGCTATCTGCAGCTCTCCACACTCTTACCAACGACCCCCATATTTCCTTTCTCACTCCCCCTTGTCGCATCTTGGATTTCACTAATTAGTTAAAGTCCGTTGCTTTGCCATCCTCTCATGTCTACCTTTTTTTTTCTTTTTTATTTTGGAGCGTGGTGAGGTATGTTTTGGTCTTGACCTAAATTAATGCCACTTTAGTGCATGAATTTTCTTCCAAACACTCGATTTGCTTAAATGTATTTCCCTCGGTATCCACCAAATATTTTAAATTGGTAGGTTTTAGTTCTCTAAAGGGAATACATGTTATTTTGATGTGATTGCGATCAGATTCGAAATCTAAAAAAAAAAAAAAAAAACTTCATGCGCACTCTTTTCACTCTTTCCCCTTTCCCGTGACTGCTTAAAATGAGTGCTCTATTACATTTTTCATGCCCAGTCATGTTCTTCTGACTTGTAAAAATGCTAGAAGTGTCGACTCTTCAAATCACTGTGAAATCATTTTGCAGGTCAAAAAAAAAGGGGGAAAAAAGGCCCTGAAGTAGAGTGATGCCTTAACCTCATCACTGAGGCTGTAGTTTTAATAATGTCTGTGTGATGACTCTCTCTATACATCTTTTCTCTTCTGATCTAATTATTTTAAACCTAGTGAATACCAAACAGTGGTGCTAGAAAATAAAATACATTGCACGGACCTGTCCTATCTCTATGACCTCCTTTCCCAATACATCCAGTCAACCCCCCGTGGCATTCATAATCCCTCTATGTTCTACTGAAATTGTCTGCAACTTCAAATCAACGTGTGGTAACCTTAAACCAAATTTAAACTACTGTTAAAAAAAACTGCTACAGGTGTCGAGAAACATCTAAACACCACCTTGTATTATATGAAGGGTGTTCGGGTCAAACCAGGATGTGTGATGAAATTTCTCATACATGAAGGTATAAACGCTAGTGGGATCTAAAGAAGGCTTTAAGCTATGAAACGGTGATGACACTCCTAAGGGCAGTAAAGAATTTTGAATGATACAAACGTTTTAAAGAAGGACAAACCTCTGTGAATGACGATCTCGGACGAGGTGGCCCGGAGGCGAATATGTAAACATTTAGCTAGTGGAACACACAATCCTTAAAAATTGACAGAGAACTTGCCATTAACTTGACTGGCCGATATTGTCATATCCCCTGTACAGTTCTGGCCACACTTCAAGACATTTCCACATCTTTGGGCCATTAAAGGAGTTCCTGGGAGGCCAGCATTTCAGACATGAAGCAGGCAGCCCAATCATGGCTCTGGCATACTGAGAAAACTTTCTACCTTGATGGTATCCAAGCACTAGTGAAAATCAGTAAGTGCATTAGAACAATCAAAAGTCCCAGTATGACATGAACAGTCATTGTGTTTTCAAAGAATCCTTGAACTTTCGTGTATAGGTCTTGCCTGGCCAGCCATGGTTGTGAATGACAAGCCTTGGCAGAGTTTGCATAACCACAATTACATACATAACTTGCATTTATAGCTTTTCACGCCATCTACTATCAGGTTTGGAGGGATCCATCTGTGTGACAAGTAATGAACAGAGGGTCAATGGTAATGTTTTATAACCTGGAAAAGGTTTATGATAGCTGCAGCATAAAAGGCAAGAAGCAGCAAGACTCAATGTAATGCTCATGATCAGGACACACTGCTTGTAGAGTGGCATGTCAGCCCAGTTATAAGCCATGCTGACTATGTCCACTACACGCCACCCGTCACAACCATGTGTTCACGATTTCCAGTAATAACCATAATCGACTTGCTAAGTTTTTTCGTCTGGGTGAACAACAGCAGCCAGCCAGCATTCCTTCTACGCTCAATGCACTCTCCGGTTGAGTAGCCCGGCTTGCTTCCCCCTCTTTTCCCATGAACACTCAAAACAAGCCCATCCATCATATCATCCATTCCTACTACATTGATAGTTCACCTCTGATTATAATAATATTGCACAGCTGATTGCTCTACTCACAGACAAAGTGCTCCTCTAGGCTATGTCATATTGCCTCAAGTAGCAAAGATACTCCAGTTTTTATGATGGTTTGTCAAATCCTTCAAATGGAACACCTCCTTGCCATTAAGCCTTGCTAACGAGCCAGAAGCACCACTGTGTATAGTGTAGAGTTTTGGACACTTGCAGTGGGTGAAATGAGTGTGCACTCATTATGCACAACTCTGACCTTGAACATTTTTCTTGCATAATATTGGCTCAAGCAAGCAGCAATATGAAGTCCATCAGCTCTCCAACCCAATATTTCACACTGAATTCCATGTGCACCCTTAAAAACTCACAGTGGAATGCCAACCAATGTCTATATTAGAATACATATACATAAAATGATATAATGTTTATAATTGTTAAGTTAAAGTTTTTTTTTTTTTTTGCATAATGGGATGTCAATCTTTAATCAAAGATTCACAAATTGCATCAGATTAATAGTTATGCACTGTATTAAAGTGAGCTATAAATATAGCAAATGTCCTAAAACAATTTATTCTTTAAATTAGGGGCAGATGTAACAATAACACAATATTAAAAAAAAAAAAAAAAACAATCGCACATATAGGATTTTTTTGGATGAGCTGATATTTGAGAATTTGCTGAATGATAAGGAGGCGGAACGGTGGCTGAACTAGTGTGTGTGTGTGTGTGTGTGTGTATTTGTGTGTGCCCTGTGATGGATTGGCACCCCATCCAGGGATTACCCCACCACGTTCCCTAAGCCTCCTTGGATAGGTTCAAGGCCCTGAATACAGAACAAAGCAATATAGACAATGAGTGAGTTAGTGAGTGAGTAAATTATAAGGTGTGGAAGTCATCATAAATTAATAAATTTTTCTAGTGTCAAATAAATACAAAAGTTTTCTTGTACAAAAAATGTGTGTCCATTAGCACCCAGAAATACAAAATTCAGACATTGACATTAAAGTCAACATTGACCCTAGGTAGAGTTTCCTTGCCTGTCCAGCGAGTCCAGGTGCAGCCAAAAGTTGTTCAATAGTTTGCCAACTTACTACAGTATGTGCAACTCTGGAATACCAGCAACAGTAGTGGCAGCATTTTCTGTAACATTGTTCAAATGACATCATCAAATTAGTCTGTCTTGTCTTTGGCATGGTCACTCTTGGCCCTTCCAGACCTAGGGCGATCTCTCTCTCTCTCTCTCTCTCTCTCTCTGCTGACATTGTCAGTGCCACATGGATAGTGTGAAGACAAAATGCACAATCTGAATGTTTTCCTCACTTGTCAGCTGGACATAATTTCATGGCAAATTTTGTGCATGTGCATGGCATCCTTTAGGAAGGTGTGAGGTTATCTATGATAAAGAATCTCTCTACTGGGCACGATGGTAATTTTACATTACCTGTGTTCTTAATGTAATGAGGCAAACTGAATTATGAACTAAATTTTCATGTTTTTATGGCAGTACAAATTTTTGTACAGTTTCTATTATCCATGAATGTATTTTATCTGAATACTTTCCTTTTCCTCATTCATACACTCACCTAAAGGATTATTAGGAACACCATGCTAATACGGTGTTTGACCCCCTTTCGTCTTCAGAACTGCCTTAATTCTACGTGGCATTGATTCAACAAGGTGCTGAAAGCATTCTTTAGAAATGTTGGCCCATA
>JAOTRS010000047.1:5208406-5218456 GCA_028565755.1 Dinotopterus cunningtoni
TTTCCCATTCTGACATTCAGTTTGGAGTTCAGGAGATTGTCTTGACCAGGACCACACCCCTAAATGCATTGAAGCAAATGCCATGTGATTGGTTGATTAGATAATTGCATTAATGAGAAATTTACACAGGTGTTCCTAATAATCCTTTAGGTGAGTGTATGTCATGTTACACATTTTTTATTTATTCCTATTAAATGTCTTGTGCTATAATGTTACATCTGATCTAATATCAAAACATCAGCATATTGTTTATTGCATGATTCCTAAAAAAAAGTGCTTGTGTGTAAAAGTGGTCTTATACATGCTAGTGAAAACACATTTCTACTCAAGAAAATCCTGGGAAACATGAGAACATGAACACGCAAGGGGATTTGTACAATCTAAAAGGCACACCCTGACAATCAGCTTGAGTGGCTGCATAACCTGAGTCTGATAACAATGACCTTTCTTTCTATAAATATTCATGATGTATAACATAGGCATTTAACTTCCATCGTCATCTTATTTTTGTTAAGTCTGAATACAGGCATAAGTATACAGTAGGTGTAGGTTATGCAGTAGGTAGTTGACACTGAATGGGATCTGACAGAGAATGAATAAATTACAGTACCTTTTTAGACAGAACTGTATTGAAAAAGAAAAGGTATAAGGTTGCACAAAACAGTGCCACAGTGGATGTAAAATTAAATATTTAAGATGTGATTACAGTATACACTTTGAGTTTTATTTCAATAGGATTAAAACAACATACTGCATTAAACTTTTAGGAAATCCTGTTTTTTTTCTAACTCTTTTCAATGGCTCAGAAGTAACTGGACGACTGACTAATAAGTAGTTTGATGACTAACTTCATAAAAAAAAAGCCTATAATCAAAAATCATTCATAAATTTAATCACCTTCTATACCCCTTATTCTGTACAGGGTTGCGGGGGTCCTGGAGCCTATCCCAGGAGACTTTGGGCTCAAGGCAGGGTACGCCCTTGACAGGGTGCCTGTCCATTACAGCGCACACACAGACACACACACACATACTACAGGCATTTTGGGAGCACCAATTATCCTAATCTGCATGTCTTTGGACTGTGGAGGAAACCAGAAGTACCTGGAAGGAAACCCACCAAGCATGGGGAGAACATGCAGCCTCCATGCAAACAAACCCAAGGTGGGAATCAAACCCTAGACCCTGCAGGTGCGAGGCCACAGTGCTAACCACTATGCCACCATGCCGCCCAGTCAAGAATCGATATAAATTAAAATTGTTTATCTCAAGATGGTTGTTCTTTTTTGCCTTTGAGCCCTTGTGGGTGGCTGGAGGTGCAGGTCTGTTCTATTAACCAATAAGCTGCTGTTTGTCCTGCAAGATTTCAGATTTTGTTTATAAAACAACCAGCCCTCAGTGTCTTCCTGAATGTTGAGCCACCAGTTCTTGGCAATGAAAAGAAAAGCAATGTTTTCTATGGTGTTTAGCGTTAAACTCTCTCTCCAGAGGAGTTTATATAGCAACTGAATGTTGTTTATTCTGCTAACATGCCCAAAAAAGCATAATCTTTGTTTTTGAATATGGTCTTTAATTGTTAGTTGGTGATTGCAACTGTCCCGGATGAGTTTGTTGCATATGCAAAATCACAGACAGAAACTCCTAGGAACTGATTCAGGCAGCACATTTGGAAAACCTGAAGTTTGTTCAGATCAGATTTGACAACTTCCATGTTTCAGGTCCATGGAGCACTGGATACACTCAAGAACAGAAATGCTAGGTTAGACTTTGCTTTTAAACACTTGTAAAGCCAAAAGCATGTATAAAAGCCGAAACTGACCCCCCCCACGAATATGCAGTCAATTTAATACTTTGTTACTTCCAGCAATACTTTCAGTTGTCTAGCCTGTCACATTGGTTATACTGTTCTGTACCTGAGTACACTTATCTGTCCAGACACTGTGATTCAGCAAGTGAAATGAAGTACAGACAACCCCAAATGAAGTAAAGAGTAATCAATCTTCCTGCACTTGACGTCATGTGGTTGCCTTACAAGGATGCATAAAAATCCCGCTGCAAGGGAAAATGTCTCCAGCAGGTTCTGGGTCTGGTCCAGGGTTCCCCTGTATAGTGGGATGTTCCTGATACAACTCCAGTGGAAACACAACCCACTAGACAGAGAGATCCTGTGTCTGATCCAGAACCTGGTGGAAACATTATATTTCAAGTTCTGCTTGAGAACATCAGGGTATCTCCACAGGAAGAGCTGGCTGAGGACTTAAAAGTCTGAAATGAATTTTTCAGCTTGTGGCCACCAAGAACACCACCAGGAAAAGCAACGGTAAAAAAGATAATTAAAAGTATTAACTTACAGATTTTGTCAGTTACAAAGGCTTCATCAAACAAGCAACAATAGCAGAACAAAGCTAACTCCATCATCATCATCATCATCATCATCATCCACAGTTAACTTCTTGCTCATCTTGCTGCAGTAGTTATTGTCTGGTAATTGCATTAAAGTGTTCTCTTATCCGTTTAGGTAACTATGTTAGATATTGCATACACAGTAAATGGTCTCCTGCGGCAGTTGTACAAGTCCAGCCCGGCCAATTAGAAATTGAACCATTGTATAATGCAGAAATTCACGGCAGAGGAGGAACTTGGGATATACATGCTATACACAAACCAGAGCTCTACATTTGAGCTTGTGACTCAAAGTCAAAGTATGTAGTCATAAAAGTAATTAATTGAATAATAGAATCTACCTTATTGTGTAAACATGGACTACACGATGAACAGTGCAACACTTTTCCAAGTGAAAAAAAGCCAATCCAGTAGATAATCAGGTAATCATCAGGTAGCCTTTTTGTTATTCTTGGCCCCCGAAATACACCTCAAATGTAATATAACTCAAAATACACAGTATTGGAGTTTGGATGTTCTCCCTGTGCTTGTTGGGTTCCTTCTGGGTACAAAGACAGTACAAAGACATGCAGATTAGGCTAACTGGCATTCCCAAATTGCCCGTAGTGTGTGAATGAGTGTGTAAATATTATGTGTGTGTGCCTTGCAATGGATTTACACCCCGTCCAGGGTGTACCACGCCTTGTGCCCTAAGTATCCTGGGATAGGCTCCAGACCCCCGTGACCCTGAATACAGGATAAAGCAGTCAAGATGAGTCAAGATAATATAGCATCCATATTTATTTTATGTGGGAATATAGATACATATTTTAAGTGGGATTTATTTTTATTTTTTATACTATACATAGGATACACACAACTAGACTTATGGATGGATTTTATTGTAAAATGATGCCTATGTATAAATCTATTTCCAAATCAATGCTGTTGTTCTTTTATAACTCCACTGCTCTTCTAAACTAATAAAATAATAAAAACATTAGCAATTTCACATTTTGAATTTGATAAAGATTTTATTATTTTCATCCCGATAAAGTATTGTAAGGTTTAGTCCGAAACTCATGGTTGTAGCTTTTTTAACCTGAAAGATCGTGTAATAAATTGCACTTTCCCCCAAGGCTGTGGGGCATCTGTCTACAGCCTGAACAGCCAGTGTGTGTTCGATCACCTCGGAGCGATTGTGAAGTCTCGTTGCCAGAGAGATGCCTAATAAATTTTTCCACTAACCCTGAATCTGCGAAAGCTGTGAGTTGTACCTGCCTCAGAGTGAGAGAATCACACGCAGCAGCATTACACTCAGTTTAAATGAGTGGAGGGCTTAGGGGCTACCACTGCTCCACTTACTAGAAGCCTTTGCTACTTCTACTGAGTGCCTGTGTTTAAATGTAACTCTGGGCAATGCTTAGAAAAGATTTCTTTGGAGCCAGAGTAAAGCAGCTGCATTAATTTAATTTTATTTATTTTTTTACCCCCATACTTATTACCACCTGTTTGGGCATGTCTTCCTTCTCAGAATAGACAGGGTGAAGAAAAAGAGGCATAAAATATGACTTATAATTAGATAATATAAATATGTATTATTTATTAGGTTTCATTATTATTATTATTATTATTATTTACTCACTCACACAATTGTCTATACCCCTTTATCCTGTATACAAGGTCACAAGGGGCCTGGATCTCAGGAAACTTGGGGCACGAAGCGAGGTACACCCTGGACAGGGTGCCAATGCATCACACGGCCTGCACACATACACACACTTTGGGAATGTCAGTTAGCCTAATCTGCATGCATTTAGAGTGTGGGAGGAAACCCACCAAAGAATGGAGAGAACATGCAAACTCCATGCACACAGACCCGAGGCAGGAATCGGACCCGGACCCTGAAGGTGCGAGGTGACGGTGCTAACCACTAAGCCACCGTGCTGCTCCCTCAATTAAATAATTAAATAAATTATGCAAATCTATGAAGGTTCTTCAGAAATACCGTCCTTGTGACTACCCGGTCTCTCCGGTCTTATATTTCAAACAGTGACTCATTTGGTGTACTTAGCAATTTTAGCCTACTTAGCAATTCTCACTTAGCATATTTTAAAATGCATGGAAATAACCATGCAACTGCATTAGCATATTATAAAGTAGATAGGCTAAATTAAAAATAAACGAATTGAAGCTGTGACCTTGCAACAAGGTTTTTAAATACACACACACACACACACACACACACACTGCTCAAACTTTGCAATAAAGTCACTTATATTCCAGAGCACAATATAGGGATAGCATCTCTTTCTTTTTTTCAATAGAATAATAAATAAATAAAAAAAAACAACAACAAGAGACTCTTTTATACACTCATCTACAGCATTGTAAATAAGAAAGGACCCAGATGCTTGTGCTTTTATGATTGTCGAATGTGCCTGCGCTGAGTGACTCAATTGAACTTGTATTGCTTGAGGCCTCCTGGATATAATAGTGCTCATCAAACGGAGCAATAGGGTGTTCAACGTTTAGGGGGAGAATAGGAAATAAGTAAACTAATGAGGTGTGGTGATTGAAAGCATCTCAGTCGGGGACAGAGAGCAGTAATGCTTTTGGCATCATTAAAGCAGACGACATGATGGAGAAGGTAACGTGTCAGAAAACGCCTGTGCTGTTATTTTTCAAAACGTGGGGCACATCGGTGGATGGGCAGGTGACTGATGTGTGTGACGGTAGAATACATGTGCCTGGGTGATTTTGACTAAAGGTTAACCCTATACAGTAGTAAATGCAGGAGGTTTATTAGTCAGCTTGGTTGATGTTGGAGGTTTTGCTATTGTTAGCTTTAAAAAGATAATAATTATATATATAATTATTATATTCACTATAATACTATATATATTTACTAGTATTGATGCTCATCTGCCTGCTGTGTTTGTTTTGGTGAGAAGATGACATCATATTTCTAAGACTGCTAGCTTGTGCTTCTTTTGTTGTACATTAATTTTATTTAAAAACACATTTTACCCCAAGCGTATGCTATTGTTTTAAACACAAACTCCATTAATATGAAAGCATCAAACATTTATAAACAGCATGTTACTATAAGCTGCTAATGAGGAATAAGTAGTGGAAAAATATTAGTGTTTTCTTTTTCTATTATTAATTTTTTTATTGCAGGCAGTCACCTTAAGGGAGAACACATTGTAAAAACAAACCAAAGGTAATTAATTAATCTTCAGTGAGTGAAGCATTTCATGTCAGTCAGGACCTTTCAAAAGAGTTACGAGACCTTTAGCAAAACCACTTATATCCATGTTTATATAATTACATGTGTTTTATTCATAATCAAACCACGTAGAATGTTCCATTAGCACAAACCTGAAAATACATTTTATCCTCCAAAGTGGTTACTTTGTGATAAGAAGATTTACATGGGATGTGATGGACTTGTGATGAAATTTCTGATGGTGTAAAATTAATTGACATTTATAAAAGACTTACATTTACAGAAGACTTCAGGCACATTATGGTGATGAGAATGTTAGTAAATAAGATGAAATGAGACTCACAAGAAAAACATTTGTATGGTGCAAATGTTATAAAGCAGACATCTGTGAACATCTGTGTACACACAATCATTCATCAACGCCACATGCACAACATGGGAACTCAGCTGGGAGTAATAGCCACATCCCCCGTACAGTCCTGACTTTGCTCCAAGCCATTTCCACAAACTAGACCATTTAAGGAGTTCCTGGGAGGCCAGGGTTTTAGCCGTGACTCAGGCAGTCTGATCACTGACAAACTTTTTACCTTGGTGTTATCCAAGCACTAGTGAAACACACAATAAGTGCATTAGTGTAACAGAAATAAAGAGTTTTTACTCTCATAATTGTATATTATATTTCATGATAATACAAAATATCATACATTCACCAATCTCTTTTTAATAACACTTACATATGTATGTAATTATCCAATAAGCCAATCCATCATGATATAGGTCAAGAAATTTAGTTAATGTGATCTTAATGACTGATGATCTCACAATACTGTAGTTTCTAGGCTTTACACAAAATGGTGCAAAAATAAACTGTGTTGTGATGATGTGGGTATCTAAATGGCTATACTGGTATGGGCTATAGTATTATTCAAATAAGCACTGGTTACAATCATGTTACGCAGAGAAGCAACTCCAAAAACACAACAGGCAGAACTTTTAGGTAGTTACAATAGTAGAAACAATGGGCACAGACTCAGCTGGATCTAACTACATTTTGGACAAGTGGGTTATGAGATCATTGGCATTGGGGATGCCACTGGTGAGAATGATTCTGCCAAAGATGAGTTTGATTCTCACCTCTGGTTTTTGTTTAGAGTTGTATGTTGTCCCTGTGAATAGTGAGTCTCCTCCAGGTACTCTGGTTCCCAAATTACCTGTCTGTGGTCGCTTGTGTTCAATGATGCGTTGACATCCCATCCAAGGTGTACCCTGGTTTGTGCCCCAGGTTCCTTGGGATAGGCTTTAGGTCCCTCTGGATAATTGTTGTAGTCAAACTGTATGAATACATCTTTTTGTTTTTGTTTTATTGCATTTATAGCTGTATCCCACCCTGAGCCGTTATGATATAAAACAAAATTATGACTATTTTCTTTACCTTTGCCTCTGGCCATCTAACTAATAGATTTTGTGCCATTTCATACACACACACACACACACACACACTGAGTATATATATATACAACAGGCATAAGTCATCTTCATAAGTCATCAGTGCACAAAGTAAGGTCCATGAAGATGAGCGAGTGAGGTGTGGAAGAACCTGCACAGAGTCCTGACGTCAACCCGATCTAACACCTTTGGGATGATGAGCAGAGACTGGAGCCAGGCCTTCTCGTCCAACATCAGCGTCTGACCTCACAAATGGAAGAACGTCTTCCTCTGGAAGAATGGTCAAAAATTTCCATAAACACACTCCTAAACCTTGTGGAAAGCCTTCCCAGAAGAGATGAAACTGTTATAGCTGCAAAGGGGACGGGGCCAACATCATATTAAACCCTATGGATTAAGAATTGAAGAATTGGATGTTACTCAAGTGCATATGCATGTGAAGGCAGGAAAGCAAATACTTTTGGCAATATTTATATACAATGTCTGTCTGTCTGTGTGTTTTGTAAAGAGCAGAAGAGAAGTCTCAGCAGGTTTGAGCTCTGACAGTGAAATTGCAGAGGAAATAATGATTTCATGCCATCATTTGTACCGGCTCCAAAAAGAGGATGCCTTTGCCAGATCACTCAGGCTGAAACATTGCGAGGCACTTAATCAAGCAAATATCAAGATAAAAAAAAAATAAATCACACAGATAACTAATTAGAAACTGTGTAAGCAGATGCAATCTGGAAAGCATTTGTTTTCTGACATCACTAAACAGTGTTATTTATTTCAGTCCAGGCCTGAAAGAGTTGAGAACGCTCTGGTGTGATGATCTGAGAAAGCAACCTGATAAATCATTGTGTGAGACGTGTCAGTGTTCTAAACCAGATACCTCATCATAATGAATGAGGTCAATATCATAATATTGAAAAAAAAATATATGTCTTCAATGCATGACATTCAAGGTGTTATTGTATCAATTTCTCAGAAAACAAATCTATTTTGTTGCTCATTTGCATCAACATAAATTTGTATTTCTGAATACTGAAGTGTTTGTTTCTGACAATTACTGTATTAAATAAGAAATGATCACATAGTCTTTGTTACTGTTACATGCACTTCTAGCAATTTATTCAAAGAGTTCTCTAGTTTTGTCACCTCTTACCTGCAGAATTTCAGGTTTGATCCTCAGCTAATTCTTCTGTCTATTTGAAGTTTCACATGTTCCCCTTGTATATGTGTGACTTCCCTCCTGGATCCCTAGTTTACTTCCACCTCTCGAAAAGATGCAAATGTGACCAGGGAAAATGAGCTTCTGCTGAGCCACGGCCCTCGAGCGAACAGCATTGCTGAGAAACAAGCCGGGAGATGGGATCTTCTTATATGAGGTCACAATAGGGGACAAATCTAATTACCTTGTTTAAACTCTGGTCAATACAAAACTAAGAAAAGGGCAAAACTCAGCAAATGTTCTAGATCCACCATGATCCTAACCATGAAAAAAGCATTTCCTGAAAATAAATAACTTGATGAATTGGGTTTAAAAGACATTAGGGCAATTCAGAGAATCTATAGAACAGTAATCTATTTTTGACTTTTGCTTATGATCTGCTCAAGAATTCCAACATAGGAAATAACTTTATTTTCTTTGTCCTTCTTTGGAGTTTTAAATCTATTTGACTTTGTAAATGTAATCGATTCTGACAGATTGCATAGCATCATTCTTGTCTTGATGTCCAGAGGGGATTCCTTATTTAGATGGACACTGGCCTGGAGACAAAGTCAGAGGGACATATAAAGTCAACTAAAGGTGTACTTGCTTTTGGCTGTTTTTAAAACTCCCTCTATATATTTTTATTTCTTTTTTTTAATCGCCCTGTCCTTCACAAAGAATCTCAGGAGGATTCAGATGTCATTGTATTCATTCGGCTCTCACAAACTATCTGAATTTGATTCCCAGCTCCCACACAGGATGGGCCTTGGGCTTTAATCTTTAAAGGTCAATATCTGCTTATGGTGCATTTATTTATTTGAAAGGGGCTGAGTGAGTACCTTTTTTAGTGCCTGTATTGAGTCACAAAAGCACACAACTTGATGTGTGTATCTGTTCCTTTAAAATTCTCTACTTGACTTTCAAAGGATTGGATCATCCTACAAAAGTCAAATCTGTTTTCGCTTTTTTGATGTAATTCACTGTTTGAATGCTTTCTTTCTTTAAGTATGACACACACAATGTGCTTTCTAGTGTTTGCACTACAATTCGGCATATCTGCATCAAATACCAAGCAGACTTAACAAGAGTTAATTAGAGTTTTTGTTAAATGTGCTGTATGTTTATCCAGAATCCCTTATACGGATTATACCCCGCCCCAGGCAGTTTTTTATTCTGGGGATGTTTGCGGCATTGTCAGTTTGGAGGTTCTCCATATATGCCTCTGTGTGCTTGGGTTTTGAGGGCTTAAAACTAGTTGCTAGTATTTTCCTCTTAATAGCATCGATGACAGTTCTAGACAATTTACAATAAAGATAAATAGATAGACAGGTTTAATAGTGTAATTTGAGCAGGCAGTTGAGCAGGGCCCCTGGAACTCCTTTAATGGCCCAAACATGTGAAAATGGCTTGGAACGAGGTCAGGACTGTACAAGGAAGTGACAATAGCTCCGGACAAGGTACATGGACAGGTTATCCATTAATTTTGGCATAGGAAATTTAAATGTAATCGATTTGGACAGATTGCATAGCATCATTCTTGTCTTGATGTCCAGAGGGATTTCTTATTTAAATGGACACTGGCCTGGAGACAAAGGCAGGGGGACATATAAAGTCAACTAAAGGTGCACTTGGTTTTGGTTGTTTTTAAAACTCTCTCTATTTTTTTTTTTTATTTTTTTTATTATCCTGTTCCCTTTCAAAAGCTACACTCGATGCTGGGTGAAAACGCTATGGGAACATCTTTCTGTGTTGCCGGTTGTGAAGCATGTGTGTATCAAACACGCCAAATTTTGGCA
>JAOTRS010000047.1:5247439-5258507 GCA_028565755.1 Dinotopterus cunningtoni
TAATGGACACATGACTGTTTAGTCACAATCCTGTGATTTCTCATCACACTGTGTGTGTGTGTGTGTGTGTGTGTGTGTGTGTGTGTGTGTGTGTGTGTAGAGTGCGCATGTACTGTTTATTATAACGCGTGTTTATTATGTGCGCGCATGTAAAGCAAAAGCAAGTGTCATTAGAGAGGTTAAAGATCCATTTTCTTTTTCTCTCTCTCTGTGTCAGCCTGCACTGATTCCGTTATGTGTGTGTTATGTTCACATAACACGTAGGTCAATGTAGATCTTCCAATCCACCTTCTGGCATCTATTTGTGGGCTGGGAAGAAATGGCAGAACCTGGAGGATAACAATGTGGACATGGAAAACCCAGACAAACTCTACAAAAAAAGTAACCAAATAGGGTTACTCCACCATCAAGCCATTTCACTCTGCGATTAAGAAAGTTCTTTGAATCTCGAATCTTGAATTACAACAATCTGCATGTTAATGCTACTTAAAAACGCTGTCTATTGAAGTTACCTAGGATTTACCTTAGTCTGGTTAAATTCCTATCTAAAATATTAAATTATTATCCCTTTAATGGTTTGATCACTATAATCATATAGAAAAATGTGTTAACCTTTACTTGATGGAGCCAACTCTACCATTTGGTTGAGAAAGGCTAAAATGATTTAAAATGTTAAAAAAAAGTCGCTAGATAACAGCATATCAAGAGCAATAAAGTGTATGTAATGCCAAAAAAAAAGAAAATTGTGCTGTTGAACCACAACACTTTTTTTTTTTGGTATATGTAAATATATTAAACATTTCTTTTATAAGTGAATGTTAGTGAAAATAAGTGAAAGAGTAAGTTAAAGCGATAATAAAGAACAGTTACTGAAAGTTTTTTTTTCTTCTCTCTGGCAGGTACATTCAGACCATATTGGCACCCTCGTGAGAGCTCTCTATTGCCCTCGGCAGAGATGATGATATGTGATGGACTGAAGCCATATATTTTATATTGTATCTGATGGCAATGTCAATTTTGTATAGATTCCCTCAGATTGTCTCTCCCTCTGTCTCCTTGCGTCTCCTATGTCTCAGCTCTTTTGTCCTTTTTGACCTAACCTTCTCTGATTTCATTTCAATTCAGCTTCATTTTTATATTGGTCTCTCTCTTTTGTGTCTTATAGACACTGTCCCAAAGCAGTTACACACCACTCTCTCACTGTCTGGCCATTTCACCGTTTCAGTTTTTATTTCTCTTTATCCGTCCCCAGCACAGATCTCATGCTGTGAGTCCGCCCTGGGCCACAATGCTCGTCCGTCTGTCACAATTGGACATGGCCCACGCAAGCCAGCGGCATGCTGGGAGGTTGAGCCCACCTAAATTGTCAAAGAAAAAGCAACCTGCTGTTCACTGTGGGTGCTTTAACTAAATTTAACACACTCCTGAGCACAAGAAGGCTGGTGTACATTGTTCCAGTGCCCTTTCTGCGGTTGTGCCTACCGTAGCCTTGCATTAATCACATCAAGCTGAAGTCTATTCAGCCATATTGCACAACAAACACTTGTGTTATTATCAATTATTTACAAAATAGTTGTAAGAATTGTGAGTTTGATAAGTCTTGATATGTAAATCTGTATAGATCATGTAATTTCTTTTTTATTTTAATAAATATGCCGCCATCTTCTCAACAATTTTGTGCCGATGATACATTTTATGAACAGTTTGGCAGCAAAATGCAATAAACACCATTTTTGGACTTTTATTCATTCTGGCAATTTTTTTTTCTGAGACACTAGGTTGTCTATAATAAAACACATCAAAACAAAATGCTTCCTGGAAAGCCAATCGCCTTATTTTATTCTGTCACGTGATTGTAGAGATATTTCCCAGAGGCTGTTGAGAATATTCATTAATTTTTCTTCAAATCCAGGCATTCAAAAGGGGTTCCAAAGCAGGTAAAAACCTGGCCAGCAGAAGCCATCTCTGCTCTTCAGGACTGTTTTAAGAAAACACTGACTGGAACATGTTCAGGGAGGCTGCAACTTAAGGCGACTTGGAGGAGTACACATCATCAGTGACCAGCTCCATCAACAAGGGACAGCGGTGACACACGGCATATGTGCCAGGGCATACAAGCGATAACCAACTACAGGACATCATCACCTGCCTGTGACAGTGACAGCTCCCTCCCAGATGTGCTGAACAGCTTAGTAGTTTGCGTATCATCTTAACCGTTTAAGATGCTGCCATCTCCACCAACCTGGCCCTCACACACCTAGACAAAAAGGACACCTACAGTCGAATGCTGTACATAGATTTCAGTTCAGCATTCAATACTATCATTCCCCAACACCTGATCGGGGAGCTGAGCCTGAAAACCTCCCTCTGTAACTGGATCCTTGACTCTCTGACCAAAAGACCTTAGTCAGTATGGATAGGAACTGCACCTCCAGCTCCACCACACCTGGCACTGGGGCCCCCCAGGGCTATGTGCTCAGTCCCCTGCTGTTCACACTGCTGACTGTGGCTTTCGTTGAACGAAGACCACGAATGAACAGTGTTTCATTTCACTGTGTACTAAACTGTATATGGTTGAAATGACAATAAAAGCCTACTTGACTTGACTTAACTTATCCTGTGTACAGGGTCGCAGGGGGCCATGAGCCTATGGACTTATGGCACAAAGCATGCTACACCATGAACAGGGCACGCACACATTATGGCCAATTTGGGAACACCAGTTAACCTAATCTGCATGTCTTTGGACTGTGGGAGGAAACCAGAGTACCCAGAATAAACCTACCAAGCATGGGGAGAACATGCCGAAACGGGAATCCAATCCCCAACCCTGAAGGTGCGCGGCCACCATGCTAACCACTACACCACCATGCTGCCTCTATTAAATTTTGTTTTATTTAACGGTCATTGTCACAAAGCAGCTTTACAGGAGGAAAAGAAAAAAAAATTATAATGACTTTGAAAAGTGTGCAATAAGTTCTGTGAAAAAGGACATATTGTGATTTGAATGTTATGCAAACACCATTTTATATATTTTACATAAACTTTGTGTCTAACATATTTTAGGTACAAATTGACAATTCTCTTTTTTTTCCCTCCTGGTTCCATTTGCTCCATCCTGTTCTCCACTGGGATTTTAAACTCTATTATAACCATATGAGGCCACGGCTGTTTATGCAGTTGGATGATGCATGAATGGACATGCATACGATGCATCCCTCTAAGGAGATGTCATATGGTACTGTCATCAAGGTGATGTGTCCTGCCTCACTGCTAAATATTTGCATGAATGGTTTAGGGAATGTAAAAAAAAATTGTTTAACATGTTTTTAGTTAACGGTGTATTTTTGTATCCATGGAGGTCGTAAATTGTAGAATATATGTAAGTATAACATAAGTGTAACATAAACTGCTAAATAAACACAAATACCCACTGTCACACTCAAAAATCTAGTGAAAAGCCTTCAAAGGAAAGTGGTTCTTATTATAACTGCAAAGGAGGAATAAATCTGAATTTGGAGTACATACAGTGTACATGAAGTTTGCCTGTTTGGTGTCCACATGCTTTAAGACATATAGTGTATATTTAAGCAATATCACACTGGAGGTCATGCTGTTGTGCTGAATATCAGCATGAGTGTGATGCAGCTGTAGGCACAAAGGTGCAGCCAGAGTGACAAAGGCATCACAGCCATGTGATATTCAGTACAACACCAGGGCTTTGAGTGTGAGATTGCTTTAATACAACAGTTTTGCAAACACCTTTTGTTATTAACAGATTATGATTTATTTTGTTTATTCATTCATTCATTCATTCATTTATCTTTTATACCTCTTATCCTATGTACGGGGTTGTGGAAAGCCTGGAGCCTATCCCAGGAGACTTTGGGCACGGGGCAGGGTACATCCTGGACGGGGTGCTATAATCCATCCAAGGGCACACACACTTACACACTCATTCACACACTATGGGCAATTTGGGAATGCCAGTTAGCCTAATCTGCATGTCTTTGGACTGTAGGAGGAAACCGGAGTACCCAGAGGAAACCCATCAAACACAGGGAGAACATGCAAACTCCATGCACACAGACCCGGGGCGCGACTCAAACCTGCAGAAGCAATTTAGCAACAACCTAAGAGCAATTATTAATGGGACAAAGTGTTGTTTTGGGTCACATAACATATCACATATCAGATGTCTTCTCCCTGAAGGCGCTTCCGTAACTGGTTTTAAATGTAGGTTTTGGCAGGCAGCTGGTAACCTTACCAGTTTAATTAGCGATTGTTCTCTGTTGATCTGTTACTATCTATTATCAAAAGATGAGGATGGATGTATCTCATCCAATCAGTTTGCTCGATTGAAACTAACTGTTGTATAATTTTGCGTTACATAAGTTACTTATGTAACTGTTTTTGAATCTCAGTAGATTTTTGGTTCAACATCAGACGTTTATTCTATTGTTTATCATAATACACATAATTTTCACTGCTCTTGGCAGGATGAAGCAAAGTTCTTGATCTGTTCATATGTCTCCTTTTAAGCAGTTTTGACCCAAAGTGCCTCATGTCCCAGATCACAACAAGCAGCTTACACCATTCCATCTATCCAGGACTCACAACCAGGGATTTGGAATGGTTGATTCATCTCGATCCATATTCGCTTATCAGTTAAGCGCTATATTCGGCACCGCATTACGCTCTTGATCTTCTTTGACAAGCCTAAGCCTGCCGTGATGGGGGAGATTAGCGCAAGAAAAAATGTGATTATGACTATGATTATATCTGTATGCTTATTGAAAGGTTTCGTGTGTTTATCCGCTGGCTGCCTCCTCGCAGCAATGAAAATAGCAGAATGGAGTGGCATAAGCTCTTCCTGGCTCAACTATTCCAACATGCAACACAACACACAGCACGGACATTTCTGTATTTGATCAAGTACACGTCCTCTGTGTACAATCGAGCCTGTTTTTTGAAACTATATGAAACACTGCATGATTTGTTAAAAGCTGCATTAGCATGCATTGATGAAATTAGGCATACACAGAGCTCGAGATGGAGTTCAGGTGGTTCAGCTGGAACGAGCAATGCAAATGACCCACAAAGTAATGAGACACACAGAAGCTGAGACACCCAGTCAGAGCGCCACTTCGCATGCACTTGTGATTCAAAGCAAAAATGGCAGCATTGCCCAGGGATCCAAATCCTCGTTCATCCAAGAGAGCTCTTTAAAACCACAAATCTCTCAGCACTGCTTGATTAATGACAGTCCATGTAATGGTGTTTATTTAACAGATTGCGACAGAAGCAAAGGAAATCGTGAGTGATGAATCCTTTGCTAAGATAAGATTGGTATTGGAAAAAAAACACAAATTGATACAAAGGACAAATTATTATTTTTTTTTTTTTATTTATCTGACGTTATGAAATTAATATTGTTAATCTGATCTAAAGCCAAGTTTAGACCAAACACATGCATTGAACCAGATGCTCTGAAAATGAAGCACATTAAATGACATAGCTATAGCACTAATGGAAGAAAAGCATTGGGGGTGTGGAAGAGAGATAAAGGAAGTGGTCGGTGGAGAATTCTTGATTACCAGATTATCACCACACACAAATCCCCTCAGGCAATCTATGAAAAAGAACATATTCTGAACACGTCCCGACCCATGGCCTCTCCTTGCATAGTAATACGGCCACGCACTCGAGAAAATTATTTGCAGCAAGATGTTCAAGATGTAGGAGGACAGCAGACAAAGTGAGTCTGGCATCTGATACCTAGGGCCTGTGGACATGCCCAGGGGGAAAACAACAGCATTCTAATCTGCTGAATTGGATGTGCTTTTCGTCTTTATGCTTGACCTCACAGAAATTCGAACAAATCAGATTAGACGTGCAACGATTTACGTGCAAAGTTTCAGGGACAGGTCTTTTTTTTTTTTTTTTAAATAAAGTTCCTGCCAAAAGTGGTGTATAATAACAAATACAATATAATATTAAAACCACTGACAGGAGAAGTAAATAACATTGATTATGTCAACCTCGTAGCACCTCTAAAGGAGTTGATTGTATTAGGAAGTTGAATGAATGTACAGTCAATTCCCAAAGATGATATATTGAAGATACAGTAGGGCAAATCGGCTAGGATCTTAGGGTCTTTAACAAAGGGTCAAACTGTGATGGCTAGATCATTGGGTTTGAGCGGCTCCAAAACAGCGGTTCTTGTGGGATGGTTCTGGAATGCACTGGTTAGTATCTACCAGAAGTGGTCATAGTAAGGACACCAGTAAACCAGCGATAGGATCATGAGTACCCAAGGCTAATCAATGCATGCGGGGGTTGAAGACTAATCCTTCTGGTCCAATCTCACACAATATTTACCTTTAGCACAAATTTCTACTGTTGAAGGATTTATTAATTAATTAATTTATTTATTTTTACCATGCGACTTCACCAAGGGTTTAAGTGATCTCCGATCACGGTTATTTCTTTTCTGACCACATTTTGCTCTACTGAAGCTAACAATTCAGCGCTATCTTTCCAGGTTTTAACAATGCACTGCACAGTTTTGTTTTTTTCAGCAACCTCCCTGGTTGTTGTCTTTACCTGATCCAGACCAATATAATTTCTGAAACACATGATACGTCTTCCGACATGGCTGTTTAAGAAATGAGAAGTTACTCACTCCGTCAGTTACGGTTTAAAGAATTGTTGCCAACTAATACATATTAATCACTGCCGTGATTATCCAATCAAAGCCTCTTAAGTATCTGCTTATTTAAATGCTAATATAGCCTTTTTTTTTTCTTAACAGCAGTACTTGGTATGTTGCTGTCACGAAGCTTGTCTATGCTCTTAAAGTAAGTGTATATCTGTATGGAGTTTTGTAGTTAACTTTATCAGCTATACACCGCATATGAATTGCTTCTGGGAGCAGGGAGACTGCTCTGAGGTCCCTACATGTCAAACTGTATTAATATGCACAGTAAAGCGAACACCACTACTCTACTGTAGCACTGGCCGTTGCCCTTGTAACTAAATTTAGTATCCAGTGTGGTTTGGCCCTCTTAACAACAGTCTGACTGTTTCTGGTGTTGACTTAGACAAAATATGCATGAGCTGGTTCAGAAAAATGACATGAGGTATCTGGTTTTAATCCTGCCTATCTTTGACTATGTCACTAGACTCGGTGATGCTTTAGGGACTTTAGCAGCCCCAGCAAGTTACATCTCCATGAAATATACATCTACATGATAACCTTCACCTGTGTATGGTTTAAGTTCTGATGGCTGGCTGTGTTTGTCCAGTGTTTGTCCTGCACCAGCCATGTTAAGGTTAATGTCCTGTACACACACACACACACACACACACACACACACACACACACACACAGCAGACATGGGTTCCATTACAGGCTGTGCGCTTGGATCGTATCGAAATGATCAGATTCACAGTGGGCGTGGCCACACTCGATCATTAGTCAGTCGTCAGTCACATGACCATGATGACCAACATGACATCTATATGTTATTGCTTAAAGCTTCAGGTTTGTAAGCAGCAGACCACTTTCCCTAGAGTGAATCCCCTACATATGAACATTCAAGTTACAAACTTTCGAAGATACAAACATGTGTTCAAGTACGTCGCGGAAGCAAGCGTAAAAGCAGCGGCAATTAATCCATTACTGCTCAGAAGTGCTAAGCAATTATGAGGGAGACAAATCTGTCTTTACAGACACGTGTATGCACAGTAAATATGACTAAAAAACAGACTTAATTACAACTAGGAGAAATCTCTAAAACACCCCATGTTGTTTCTGGGAACTGAGTAACTGAAGAACCCCTCAGTAAACACCATGCGTATCTGATTTGTAGCTCAAATATGATATCATACTTCCTGCTTCCGAGGCAAGTGGAATGAAGCATGTGATACTGCTGTTATTATTTAATTCAATTATATGTAATTTTTAAAGTACTTTTTACACTGGAAACAAGTTTTAAAGTAAAAAACATAAAATAATAATAATAATAATAATAATAATAATAATAATAATAATAATAATAACTAGAGAGGCACATTTCCTGAAGAAAATGTGAGTGGTGCTTGCCGTGGCATCATAGTCATAGCTATGATGTCACAGTTGATGTTGGTCTCAATGATAAGCCTATGGGACTTTTTGGGGTGATTGCGGGGGCAATTAACCACCCATCCCTTAGAAAAGTCATAGCACCCCATTCCCAAGGCGCACAATTTGATACCTCATTCATGGGTCTACGACAAACGGTGCAGGGCTAGTTACGCACTAAACTTTTGTACGGAAGAAGAAGAAAATAATAATAATAATAATAATAAGCCTGTGAGATAACAATAGTAGTGCTTCGCTTCACAAGCACCACTAATAATAATAATAATAATAATAATAATAATAATAATAATAATAATAATACAGTGGCATTAGAGTTATGTAATGTAAGACTGGGAAGTTGAATGAGTAGCCCATTCACACAGCAGAATGACTTTTCACTGGAGAGAAATGGGTTTCACACATTGATGAAGGAGCTGTGACCTCCTCATCCTCATTGTCTTTTTATTACTTAAGAAGAAGAGGAGGAGGAGGAGGAGGGGAAAAAGAAGAGAAGGATGAGGAGGAGGAAGGAGAAGAAAAGGTAAGAAGATGAGGAATATATTAGCACCACCAGTCTACTTCTATTACAGTATAATGAAACAAATGTAAGAAGTTATCTCTGGCTTTTGCTTTAATTTGTTAGCCAGTACAGCATGGCATACCTGGTCTTGGGTTTAAGCAAGCTAGCTGGCTAATTAATGCATGATACATCTGCCATGAAGAAAACAAATGGCCACTACAAATTGTAAATACTCTAAAATCAGTAGTTTGATGGACATGAATTGAACCTTCAAAAATACAGTGTCAGCTGCAAGAAATGATCAAAGATATTTTGCAAGCTCAAATTTTTTAAATCTCTTAATTAGGCAGTGATGATTGGGAAAGTGATCAGACTGATTTTATCCTCGTAGCTCTCATTCATTAATGACTGAATGATGAAAAAAATCACCTGATTAAATCGGTGGTCCATAAACTGTCTCCTCAGAACATGAGTGTGCACAGCGTGACTTAATTTCAGGCAGGACGTTTCTGATTAGAAGTGTCCTTGTTAAACGTTCACTTTCAGAGAATTTAAACATGCCCGCTCGTTTGCCCTTTATGTGGGTTTGAAGCCGGACGCTGCCGATTCTGGGCTATTTCACACTTTATATAACACTTTTAAAGAGTAAATACCTGGAACTCCTCTGGGATTTTTACCATTCGAGAAGGAAAGCAGTTTGTTGCCAAGGTGATATTGGAAGACCAAGATAATGATGCCCTTTACCACTGTTAAACTCACAATATTCCTTGAGGAAATAAAGACATTACAGGACTCCAGAGGAGGTCACACTGGCATAAAACCAGCCTTTATGCTTATGATAAATTATTCTATAAAACAAACCCTTCAAGCTCCCTCATTTCAGTCCATTATTTCATAAACAGGTATTGAAAGAGTGTCTGGATATTCTGTCATTCTCTTTAAACCTGAAATATACCACTGGGATGCTGGTGCCGGGATCACCGTTTTAAACCAGATGCTTCATCTGGTAAATATATGGGAATCCACATATCCTCCAAACTTATTATCTGGGAATCCACATATCCTCCAAACTCCACATATCCTCCAAATTTCACAACTGGGAATCCACTTATCCTCCAAATTACAAGTACATAAATTAGGATATCCTCCAAACACCACACGTCCGCCAAACTTTGCACCTGGGGATAAACTTCTCTGAACTTCTCACCTGGGAATCAACATATCTTTAAAGATTTCTCACCTGGGAGTACACACATCCTTTAAATTCCACATCTGGGAATCCACATATCCTCCACAACTCCATCTCTGGAAAACCACTCACTCACTCATCATCTATACCGCTTTATCCTGTGCTCAGGGTCACAGGGGGCCTGGAGCCTATCCCAGGAGACTTAGGGTACATGGCGGGGCACACCCTGGACGGGGTGCTAATCCATTGCAGGGCACACACGCACACACTCACACACTCATTTACACACTATGGGCAATGTGGGAACACCAATAGCCTAATCTGCAGGTCTTTTGACTGAGAGAGGAAACCGGTTTACCTGGGGGAAACCCACCGAGCACGGGGAGAACATGCAAACTCCACATACATCGAACCCGGACCCTGGAGGTGCAAGGTGACAGTGCTCTGGAAAACCACATATCCTTAAATTCTTCTCCTGAGAATCCACATATTCTCCAAACTCCACATCTGGAAATCCACATATGCTTCAAACTTTTTGTGTAGGAATGCACATATCATTCAAACTTATCATCTGGGAATCCCCATATGCTCCAAAATTAACATCTGGAAATCCCCATATGCTCCAAACTTAACATCTGGGAATCCACATATTCTTCAAACTCCACATTTGGGAATCCACATATCCTCCAAAACTCCACATATCCTCCAAATTTTACATCTGGGAATCTACTCATTCTCCAAATTCCATGTCAGAGAATTCACATATTCTTAAATTCTTCTCCTGGGAATTAACATATCTTTTAACTTGTATGTTTTTTATTCATTGACTTTATTCACCCCAGAACTTGCTTTTCAGTATCAGCTGTTAAGCTGTTACCTATTCTTAATCAAGGAAAAAAAAAAAAAACGAGCAGATTTGAAGTGGCTACTCATAAAAATTTGGCATTGAACAGACAATAAGACAGGATTTGCTGATTAAAGATTTAGCATTTATCAATGACTTCTATAAAAACACTTCAATATTACATAACATGACTGTGTGTTGTCAAAAGCTAATGAAATATCAACACCTCAACCCCACCATGTTCCTCTCATGGCAACTTCATGTTCCAACTCAACAATCGAACCCTTAATATTTCAGGAACAGTATGAGACAGAATCAACCTTCTAAAACATTTATTCACAATCACCTTATTCATGACCTTTAACCAGCCACAGAACAAGCATAACTCAC
>JAOTRS010000047.1:5270227-5280770 GCA_028565755.1 Dinotopterus cunningtoni
TTTTTAGGTTGCAGTTATTACTATAAATAATTAGGTAGTGTGGGTGAATTTTACTCATTATTATATAATTAAACTTGATGATTAAAATAATAGGTAAATGGTAGACTATTTGCAAGGGTAGTATTTACTAGGAGCAGGTTAAAAAAGTGAGTCAATCCCCATATACCCCCATGCTAACTGGAATCGTTGTAGTTTAAATTCAGGAGTTGACACGAAAGAACCCGTTAGCCAGCTTAGCATTTTAGCACAGCTACAGCTAAGCTAGCTAGTTTGTAGTACATGAGGTAAGTAGGCATTTTCCAACCAATAGCCAAGTTCTGCCCATTTGCCCATTTACAGATTACCTAAGGGTTTAGGCGGAGTCAGCTCCCACAGTTGAGCTTTAAAACCACTCTTTATTAAACCTACTGTCATGGATGACATGGAGGGTTTGTCCAGTTTTTATACAGTCTATTGCTAAGACTAACAAGACTATAGAGGGCTTTAAAATTGCACAGCCTCTTTGCACATGCTTATGTTAAAAGTGTTTTAGTCATTGAGATTAGGTTTGGGTCAAAGTTTATAATAGCTTAGTATAATAGCTAGACTTTGGGGCTAAATCAAATAATTGAGGCTAGGCTTTAATCATGGTTAACAATTGGTGAAATTAGACTTCAGATCAGGGTTGATACTTACTGAGATTAAGCTTGGATCAGGTTAAACAATAGCTGAGACAACATGAGTCGGAAACAATCTTGGTTCACAATTTGGCAAATCTGTCCCCTAGCAAGGTTATAAAAATACAAATTGGCAAAAGTGTCAATTACTGAATACACTACAGAAACTGTATTTATTTTATTTTATATAAAATGTATAGGTAGCCATATTATTTTTTGTGTTTAATAGCATTCATATTCAAATGCTTTTAAGTTCCATCAAATAGCTAGTTGTATAAATGGATCCAAACATTCTTATAGAACTTCATTGTGGGATGTGCAGATAATTTTCCAATTTTTAAAATAATTTTCAATTCAATACGGCTTCCACTGTCTAATTTCACAACCAAATAATTCTGCGTGTCATCTTGTTATTACTACATAATATATAATGCTTATTTTGGATAACTTCAAGTTGTTTTCCTGGACCCTTTCCACGAACTAATCCCCCAGTCCTTGGCCCTCATTAATTCCCTTTCTTCACTTGTTTGCTGCTTCATTTTCTGCTTCATTTTATAACTTTCATCTAAAATGCTGCCAGTTGCACGCAATTAATATGAGTCGCCATAACCAGTTTGTTTCAGGGAGGGCCTCCAATTAGCCTGTCTGTCACTCACTGATCCCTAATTAGAAATTATCCCCCGTTAATGGCTCCAAATGCTGATGCAAATGGAGAGCGTACCTGCCAAGCAGCAAGTGCAGGCTCTAGTGAATACCTAATTAAGTTCTACCAAGCGTTGACTTTTGGCTCAAAACCACAGCACTTAACTGCTCGGAACTGCACACACTGAAATCGCCACCAGTTTTTTTTTAAGAAATAAAGCTGATTATACGTATATGACTAAAAATGCACCTGATAAGATATATTAGTAGCTGAATCAAGTCAGATCAATCTGGCTCTAATCAGCAAGCGTGTAAAGAAGAGGTGTAAAATCAGTCATAATGTTCTAATAAGCAGGTAAGAAACAGGTGAAAATAAATGTATGAATATAAATTAAATGAAATTAAATATAAATAATAAAAAAAAAATCATAGAACAGATCATTTTTGCTGTTTTTCACGTGCTTGGTGGGTTTCCTCCGGGTACTCTGGTTTTCTTCCACAGGCCAAAGACATGCATATTAGGCTAACTGATGTTCCCAAATTGCCCTGCATGTAGTGTGAATGTTGACCGGAGGTCCTTCCATGGTTGTAAAAAGGAAATAAATACAATGCTAATCACCACTGGCCTCAAAGGAACCTACAGAGGTTCCTAGATAGATGGATGGATGGATTGTAAAAAATATCATTTTAAAACCCTGACCATTTTTTTTTACCTGTTGTGATTGAAGGCTTATGAAAAACAAGTCCACAAACAAAACACATTCGGTTTCCCTATAGTCTCTCTCACCCTTTCTCTCTCTCTCTCTCAGACTCACACTTTGCTATAATTGTTCATTAAAATATATCTTACAGGGAAACAAAAATCAACAATCTCCAGAAACAAATCTGAAGTCGGTCCCAGGTATTCTGTACACGCGCCACAATGTGTCACGGTAGCAAGCAAGTCTTTCTTCCTGGTTTTCTTCCTGGAAGAGACAGCGTGCGAGTGCCAAGAGAGTTCCCCATCGAGTCAGAGAGACACATTGTCGCGGATGCAGCTATTGATTTTCAGGTGCTTCTCTAACTGACAAGCTGTCAGTGCCACTCAGGGGAACGTGTCCACACAACCGAGTGGAATGTGAAAAGAAGAGGAAAGAGGGAAAAAAATGCCAACAGCAGCACAAACTAAGAGCTGGAAGTCATACAACAAAGTTATATGGTATAAGAGAAGCTGTTGTAAATTAGCATTTGTCCTGTTTGTGATGAGGTTTTAAAGAAAAATACCACATAATACCTTTTAAAGGTATGTTTGAAGCATGTATGTGGTGACTAAGCTGTAATGATCAGGAGTGTTTGCTCGGAGACGGCAGCCACTTTAGACCTCGTCTTGGTGGGTATAAAAGTGTATATAGTATTTTAATCTAAAGACACATTATCGTTTATGTTTTGTGCTGGATTTTGTTATCAAACCTGATTTCAGAAAGTACCTTTATGACATCACACACGAATGAACAGGGAATGGTGGCTGGAAACAGACTCATAATTGGCGTGGATGGCCATAATTCCCTCCATAAACACCAGTAACAGCTTTAATAACATGACAGCGATGCCTCCTTGCCAGTCTGTTCATTTTTAATCGGTAAAGCCAAGAGCTTTGGCGTCGTCCCAATTCTCAAGCATCACTGCGTCAGTGCCTATGAACTCCATTGAGATCCCAGGAGAGGTTATCGAAGCATGAAGCGCACCACAAATCTGTAATCAGTACAAACCTCTGCCATGCCTCAGTGCTTACTATTCCGTAACCATTTCCAAGAGACTCTGCAGGGCCATGCTGCTGTTTCCTCGGGGACCTGTAGCTGTCATTCTGGGCTTGAAGCTAGAGTCAAGATGACGACACACATGTATACACACACTCATACTCTCACCTCTCAGTCTTCACCACAAACTTTTCTCCCTCTCACCCTTTATTTTCATACTTGCTCAGACCATGTAACATTCACAATCTCAGAACACACCCTCTGAAAAAAAAGAAGAAAAAAAAAAACACAGTTCCTCACTCACTCGAATCCACCTGCTTGTTCCACAAGGTCTTCAGGGCGAGTGCTCAGTAGGAGTAAATGCAGCAGGTCTGATTAGTGCTGAAATTGGGCAGCTCGGACATAGATAAATTCCTCTGTTATCCTTATGTCTGCTGGGTGTTTTGTACATTTTAGAGCTGCTCCTGTGCCGAGAGACATCTAGAAAATGTCATGTAATGAAACAGAAAATCTAATGCATTTTAAGGGTTAAAACACTAAAGGGGCTTCAATGAGAAAAAATGCATAGCAAAAAAAATAACTATGCAAAATAGAAAAACCATAAAACTATGTTTATTACAGGAAATCAGAAAACACCAAGTATATTATATACATCTGTGGGTTTTTTTTAATTGTACTTAAAGGCTCATAAATGACACCAAATTCTTGTAACCATACGTAATCATAACGCAGAGGATTTCTTTACCTCACACAAACTTGCTAATACAAGTGTGCATTATTCACACTCTGGCTGTAGAACATATTTTAATTAACTCTTCGATAAGACAAATACAGAGTGGCGCAGTGGTAAAGTGCTCGCCCTATCATCCGGAGATCTCTGTCTCTTTTCCCGGGTGACGCTGTAGCCTCTCGCAGTCGAGGGTCCAGAGAGCTGTTTGGTCATACTCTCTCAGCAGGGGTGGGAAGGGAGGCGTATAGTGCTCTCGCATTAATCACGGCTCTACAGCCAATCGTGGGCATCTGTGAGCTCACACAAGCGGAGGGAGCGGATTACGATAATAAAAATTTTAGACTGAGCTGCGAGTCACAAATGCACTGCTGTTTTCACTTCCCTATCAGAAGTGCACCTGCTTTCAGGGGACTAAACAGGTAACAATCCAACTGAGTAAGATCAGGACTAAAGGAAGGATGCTCCCAACACCACAAAACGGTGTTGTCGATAGTGTTGGCAGAAGCGTTCAAAGGTTTGTCATCAGCCGTGGACGTGGATGGGCATCCAGCTGCTTCTTAATGGCTAACACTTGTGCAACCACACTGGACTTTTTTTATCCATTCATACACACTTCTTTATGAAAAAACACTGTCCATACTGCACACAAAGTCTTTGACAAACTGCACGCTTCACAAGTAGCGTTGAACAGAAAGCGCTGATAAAGAAAGACAGTGACAGTTTAATAGAAAAACAAAAGGTTTACTATAACTGGAGTGCAGATAATTTATGACTCACTCTTATAGACGCTGGCTAATAGTTGTGCAAGCATCCTTTTTGATTATTTCTGTAGTCATTATGATTATTTATAAATCTCTTCTTTGATAAATAAATGTGGTTTGTGACTGGATTCTTTCAATCCCATCATAATGCAGAAGGGAGGATATCTCAAGCTCACAAAATCCTTTTGAGGGGGACGGGGGTTATTTTGTATTTTTAAATAATTTTTTTGTTATACTTTGCAAAGAAATAGACAACAAAGAGTGCTTGTCTAGCAGTGACTCTTCTGTCTTTCCATCCATCCATCCATCTAGGAACCTCTATAGTCCAACTAGAGACCGTTGAGGTCAATAGTGACCACTGGAGACCGATGGTGACCATTGTAGTTGTTCCTATTTGTACGACTGTGGTAGAATCTCCGATCAACACTCACTCACACACTACAGACATTGTGAAAACACCAATCAGCCTAATCTGGATGTTTATGGACTGTGGGAGAAAACCGGAGACCCCGGAGGAAACTAACCAAGCACAGGGAGAACATGCAAACTCCATGCACACAAACCTGTAATGGGAATCGAACTCAGGACCTGGAGGTGCAAGGCGACAGTGCTTACCACTAAGCCACCAACTTGTCAGTACCATAATATAATGTAACACATTTTACTAAAGATATAATGGCTGTGATAAACATCGGAGTTAAACAGATGATTTTTGGTTTGGTGTGAATATGAACAGAAGCATAACCAGAGATACTGTTATATAAAATATCTTAAATATAGTCAAACTAGTCTCATATTTCCTTTTAATAGACTACCGTTAATCAAATTCAGGATAATTTTGGTTAAAAAAGATAGTGGTAAGAGGGTAATTTCTGGACATTTGTTTATTACTTTTAATCTGAAAGTTTGAATGGCAGATTATTAGGCTCAAGCATTTATTTCTAAAAGAAGCAAAAATAATTTGCAATTACCTTCAAGATTAATAAAGAGCCGTCTCAATCTTCCAGTACAATAGAATAATTTCAAGCTTGAAATGAGTAAAAACAGACTGACTTATGTTGCAGTTGATTTATAATAGACCGCAAGAATTATTGGATGAATTTGCTGATATTGAAGATATTTTCACTTTGCTAGGATATCGTTTTCTGCAGTGTCATTAGTGTTGTTTTGTGCTGCTGGTTGCGTGGGTACAGTACGTCCTAGTGCTTCTGCAGGTAGGAAAAAACGCTCAGCCTGATTACATTTAGTATTAATCGGGTTTCTATTGAGTGAGAGTGAATGTAAGGCTGATTATGAAATTAAAAGATGACCAACGTTAACCTTTGACTGCATGTACAATCTTTTGAATATTAATATGAATTAGCTCATGACAATTCTTTTAGAAACATATGCAAACTATGCATAGATGAGACTCTTGGAATCCTAATATACCTTTATTGATTAAAAGCAGAAGCAATGAATGCATGTCTGGACAGTCTACGAGGGACGTTCAGGACTTTTGATTGTGCAGAATAAAATAAGAGTTATGAAAGTATTAAAAAAAACTTTAATTCTTTATATAATCCTCTGCTACACTAAAGCACTTATCCCAGCCTTTCACTAGTGCTTGGATACAATCAAGGTAGAAAGTTTTCTCAGTATGCCAGAGACATAATTGGACTGCCTAATTCATATCTGAAACCCTGGCCTCCCAGGAACTCCTCTAACAGCCCAAACAAGTGGAAATGGCTTGGAGCGAGGTCAGAACTGTACGGGGGATGTGGCGATAACTCCTAGGCGAGTTCCTGTAAAGTGGTGTTGGTGAATGATTGTGTGTACAGTTACCACAGACAGAAGCGTCTCTTCCACAGACAGGCGACAAGTTATCTGTCGATTTTTTAAAGGATCAGGCGTTCCTCTCTATAAATTTTCAAAGTAACGACTGCAGTGGTCATTCAATGTCAGTTAGTTTTATGCTTTCATACCATACTTTTCAACATGATTTGACTTGAACAACCTTCAAACATTTTCCATTTAAAAAGAATTGCAAAAGTAATCTGAATCCGATGAAGGTTCAGGTATGAAAGCATCTGTAGGCCCTTTGCAAGTCTGAAAATAAAATGCAGAATTGCACTGCTTACCTTCTCTCTTTCTAGTACCAATGCTGATTGACTCAAGGGAACTGATGATCTGTTATCTCTTTTCAGTTTGTCACAGTAAACCCTTGTGTTAGGATGAAAATTGTGCACTAGTAAACATTTATGAGATAACTGAGGTGCCTTTATGACCCACTGAGGAAGTGTGTCGGTCACAGAGCCAGCCTCAGGGTATACGCCGAAGCAGCTGTTGAACAGACATTGTGAGATGTAATATGCAAATGATATTAATTAATAGGTAAATGATATGATCTGGCAACTTTCTCTCCTGAGTGTCGTAGCTCATGTTAGAAGAACTTTCCCGCAAGCTGGCCATCATGAGCTGCACCTGTTCATCATTTAGGTCGATATTAAATGGAACATTTGTCCTAGCTTGACTCGCATTTCTTTTCTTCTTCTTCTTCACTGTCTATGACATCATTAGTACAATGCTTTAATCAAGCTGCACTGTTTTGTTTGTAGATTCTCAACCTTTGCTTAATCATCAGTCTCTCCCACCATTTCATTTGTTTATTTTATTGTATTTTCTATGTTTTCCTGATATTGCTTAATACTTCCACCTTAGTTCAGTTTTTCTCTTTTTAAATTCTAAATTTCTACTACTATGCAAAAGTCTTGAGCCCCCACTCATTTCTTCATATTAAATGAAATTAAATGATGTAGATTCACGGTGACAGGTAGCAAACTACCTAAAGGTACAAATGCAAACCTTGGTTGTTTACGTTCCAACCTCAGCAGCGACCTCATTTCCCCTCTCGTCTGTTCCAACCACTCAGCATTTAGCATCAGCAGTTACTAACCACCAGCCTGATCATCTCTGATTATCTGCATCTGTTTCTCACTGGTTCATGCCTTAAGATGTTTTTAATTAATGTACAGGGACTGGAGTGAAAATGAAAGCCATACTAAGTCCTTCAGGAACTATTCATCAAAATTACATTAAAACTACAAGAAATACTGGTCCTTTGGAAGAAATGAGGGGAGACTCATGACTTTTGTAGAGTTCTGTACGTCTCCTGAACAACAACAAAAAAAAACATTATGTACAAGAGTGCTTTTTAAAATTCTCTACAGAATAATGTGTCTGCTAATTATCTGCCAAAACAGGCTAGTGGAATAAATTACTAAGAAAAAGCTGCATAAATATACTGCTAATAATATTACATGTCTTATTGCCCACTTGTTACTTATACGCAGGTTCACGTGACAGTTTTTAATATGAAAATTCTGGATATAAAAAAGTTAGACTCCTTTAACATTCACTTTATTAATAAACTTGGAATGATAAAGTAGACCATATAAGCTTTATGCCCATAAACTGAGTCATTTTGATTGAAGACATATTGCAGGACATCGTTACATTTACATTTACAGCATTTGGCAGATGCTCTTATGCAGAGTGACTAATATACAGTAAGTGCTTTAAACTTTTGATCATTAAATATATCCTTACACTGATTAGAACTATGATCAGTCAAAAACTTCGAGTTGCCAAATGACAGTCAAGAAACCTTAAGGATTTAAAGAAAATCTGTAAAGAAAAGTGGACCAAAAGCCCACCCGAGTTGTGTGCAAACCTGAAAACCAACAACAAGAAACGTCTTACCTCTGTGCTCGCCAACAACAAGTACTTAGTCATGTTTTGCTTTTGATTAATTTACATGCAGACATACCTAAATACATACAGTGGGGGAAATAATTATTTGATCCAAATAATCATTGGGTAATAATAATTATTTTTAACTTGATCTTTTTAAATTAGGGCCACTATAGGTCTGGAAAAAATAATTTATGCCACTGCAAAATAATAAAAATTTCTTACAGATGCATGTATTGGTGAGAGAAACAGTTTTGTTTTATTTTTTGTGAACTGCTGACAATATTTCTCCTAAATTCTAAATATAACGATTGTTATTTAGAGCATTATTTAGAGGAAATGACATCATAACAAAACATCAAAGTAACCCAAGATCATGCAGTATTTGCAGAGCTTTAATAACTCAAATAAAACAAAATGCAAATAAATTGTAAACAAATTGTCTTAATGCTTTGGCTAAATAACATTAAGAAATCAGTATTTGGTGGAATAATAACCCCGATTCGCAGTTACAGCTTTCATGTGTTTTGACTCTCCACCAGTTTTTCACATTGCTCTTGGGTAACTTTATACCACGATGGTTTGTGACCCTCCATCTTACTCTTTGTGACATTCCAGAAGTTTTCTGGAGTAAATTGTAGTGCTCTCTTATATTTTTTTCCAGAGCTGTATAGTGGTTAAAAGTGTTTTCGTATAGAATAGTAATGCGCTTAACAACATGGCGAATTTAATTAAATGACTTTTTGTTTTAGATAACAGAAATAAATTAGTAGTCTGTGTTTATACAATTTTAAATTCATACCTGTCTATCATACAGGAGCACTTTTGCTTGTTCAAGCTTTACATTTTAAAAGTTTAATTATTTCAAAAACTCAATCATATTTACAAAACTAAATTATTAACTTATTTAAACTATAAAGATCCATAATAATTAACTTTGATTCAAATATTAGCTACAAACCTTCTTATTCAGTCGAATCCTTAAAAGCAACAAGTGAGACATCAAGGTCAGATTCTGAGGATGGCTTGTTAAAAAGCTCTCCATTTTACAGTTAAATGGTGCAGAAGATTTGGCCAGACCTCCATCAGTTTGATGTTCAATTAATTAATTTGTAGAGGGCATGTCTTGGTTCGTGTTCATCTTTCTCTAGTGTGTGTGGGTGGGTGTGTGAGTGTGTGTGTAGGTCATTCATCCTTATCCAATCACACTGTTCTCACAGCAAAACACAAACTGTGACTTTTGTTAAAGATGACAGTCTCAATAAAGCCTGTTGTTGTGAGCTAATTTGCATGCTCATACCCATATCCGTTTCACTCAGTTTTCTGCACCTGACATGACACTCCGGCAATCAAGATTGATGAGATCTAGGAAGGTTGCGTCATTAGCTTGTTTTTTTATGCACAAGTAATCGGATGGCGAGAAGGGATTGCAAACTGATGTGACAAGCAGGTGGCAGTGAGGCAGTGGAATGGTGACTATCAGGCCAATCAAAGACATCGTGTTGACCAAGGATAAAACATCCAAACAAAAAAAGCAATGAAGAATACAGCAGAATAGGATATATGAGATGATACGAGAGAAAAGGAGAGACAGAGTAAAATCTGAGAATTTTCCCTAACTAACAGCCATGGAAATGGTGAAGTAGTGAAGCTGTAAGTGGTAATGACACCTCGGAAGACATCCTCAGCTATGTATGATGAAAAACTGTTGTTAAAGGGAAGGAAAAAATGGTTTGTTCTGGGCTGTACTGTGCAGTCTAAATCCCATTACCAATCACCTTCACATACAATCAGGACTAGTTGGTATGAAATGTTGGTTTGATGCCGATGATAAATTATTTCTGTATTTTGTTTAGATATGTACAGTATGCATTTAAATCCTAATTGAATTAATTAGACTTGCACGTAACATGCATTCAAGCCTGAGGAGATTCCCCATCCATCTTATCATTATTATTATTATTTTCCCCAAGCCTTATTGTATTGCATCTCTGAAATCATCCTCTGTAGACGCCTGAATGAGGGGGTCGAAAGGCTGAAATTTGTAAAGTGTAAGAGAGCTCTTCCAGATAGACTCAGAAATTTGAGGTAAAACATGAAACAAGATTACTGCTTAATGTTATTGTTTTAGCTGAAAATGACCATCTTAATATCTCAGCTTTTATTATGTGACATTTTAAGATGTATTAAAACTTGTTTTTTTTTTGGTCAACTTTTTTTTCTTTGTTATTACCGTTTAAATTGATTGTCAGACATACTGTACTAAGATGATTTCACAATAACCAA
>JAOTRS010000047.1:5367864-5395166 GCA_028565755.1 Dinotopterus cunningtoni
TTCCTTGCCACTGTCGCCCTCGGCTTGCTCACCAAGGACTATCTGACCATTTTGATTCATACACATTCAAATTCCATACAAACTTAAATAATTCTTTTGATTGTGCAAAGCTGCTTTGGGACAATGCCAATTGTTAAAAGCGCTATACAAATAAAATTGAATTGAATTGAATTGAAAACAGAATGCACTGCACTATAATTTCTTTGCCTATTCTCTATTAAACTAGCTATAGGCACAGATAACTTCTTAAGGACCGGATGTCTCATACTGTATGTGCCACACTCTTGAACCACAAATAATTGAATGGAAAGAAAAAGTAAAGGAAATATGTCATGCAAGGTTCTCTGAAGAGAAAAAGCATATTGGAGCTGAATGCACTGCTGTCCAGGTGAGCTCATTCATGTTGCCCTTCTTTACAGCAAGCCTCAACATCTTGGGCTCCAGGTAATGAAAGATAAACAAGCTAAGCATTTTAATATGTCTGTCTATCATTTCCATGTCTGCACCTTTTGTTAAGGCTCATTAGGCAGGAGGATGCATAGGCAAACCATGTATTTAATACTGTTCCATTTTGGCGCTGTGCATTTCTGCACGGTCTAATTTTTAATACCCAAATCCCCTCTTAAGCCTTTGGTCCTATGACCTCCTTGACTAACTGCTCAGATAGAGAACAAACATTGAGAGTCTGTAATGCTACGAACAGTGCATCTCCCTTCCCTACAGTGCTGCCCAAGTTGAATTTCCAGACACTGAAATAAAAATTCCGATCTCTGAACCCTACCTTGACCTTGCGTAGGGGCTTCCTAAAGCCAAGGCCTCCATTCTGCTTTGCACTGAGCTCTGGACTGTGTGAATGATCTCCTGCCAAGCAGTTAACATTTACAGAAGTCTTTGAGCACAGTACAGTGATGATGAGACTCGTAGCCGCAATAAAATATTTGAATGGTGCAAACGTTTTAAAGATGGCCATGCTGGCTAAGATGGCTGAGCGAGTGGCGCACCTGATATTTGCATGTGGGAACTGTACACAAAATTACTGTATTTACTTGCACATTACAGGAACTTGGCTAGGAGATATAGCCACATACCCAGTACATTCATGATTTTGTTCCAAGACATTTCCACATGTTTGGGCCTCTCAGTTCCTGAGAGGCAAGCATTCCAGACCTCAGATCATGGCTCCGGGGTACTGAGAAAAGTTTTACCTTGATGGTATCAAGCACTAGTGAAACAAGGGAACATTTAGAGAAGTAAAGGGAGTTTTTACTCTCAGAAATGAGGCACAACCAAAAGTCCTGGTTTGACTTGAACAGTGTGTGAATTGTTTTCTTGGATGTTAAAACAGTGGAAATGCATAGAGTAGACAACAAAGTAGGAGCAGTAACCTTCTGGCTACAGCTCCGGAATGCCAGCGCTCCAGAGATGCCAATTTATATTAAATATTTATCCGAGGCTTAGTTCTGTAGCTGCTCCACTTACAGTACATTGTTATTGAAGCAAAAACCAAGACTCACAAATAAGACACATTTCAAAACCTGAAAGAACGATTTACCAGTGCTCACATTGTCCATCATCCTGGTCCCTCATGTCCATTTGTTGTATAAGTGGGCGCATGTAAAAATGTTATTGGGGCCGACGCTGTGGCCGCGCTGTGGATTCCCTGTTTACTTTTCCTCTATTTTGACCACCTTGCTAACATTTCCTCTAATACTCTTTGGATTACCATGTGTTTGATGATTGCTTTACATACCTAATCACTTGGATTTAACGCTTCACATGGGCATCCTCACTGTTGTGCCATATCGGGATTGTTACAATGCATAGCACCAACTAGCACATACAGCAATGTCATGATCACTATTCATTTTTATGATTAATCACTGTACTTTTTATTGCTGTACTATGACCTCTAGTTTAAGGGCCATGATTTGTGTGCAGTAAATGTTGGGGCATGAAGAATGAACACTTATGTACTGTATGTGTTGAAGAGGACAAGTGTACTGCTGGATAGTTTCAGAGCAAATGAGATGACTGATGTAAGATGAGAAGATAAAAAAAAATGGGGTCATTTCATATTTCATAAAATTTCTGCTAGAGATTGACAGGGAATTAATCATTGATGGATGCCCAAGTGACACTAGCTATATAGTTTCATGCGATTTGATGCCTCATTGTGGTTTAACCCACAAAAAAAAAGATTCCAGTTAACATGGCCAAGGAATAGATAAATAAATAAGTAAGTAAATAAATAAATAAATATTCTGAACATGATGTAATATTTCAGTTTTTAGTTTCTGCTTTTTTCCACAACTCTGATTGTTTTCACTATTTCAAATGACATTTCTCAACAAGCTTTCTTTATCATATTTTGCAAATATCTAAATATCATTTGGTTAAAAACTAAGGATTTGACAAGGCTGTTTTGAGTATTCAGTATTCTCAGATGTCTAAAATAGAGCACAGGATAAACATAGTAGATGAGAGCCGAAAGAATAGGAGATGAGGTGGAGCACGGTCGCTGTCGGAGTCCTAACGCAAGGTTTCGGCAGCGTTAAGAATACACCTGCTTTTTTATCACAGCTCTACGTACACCTTGTCATATTTGCATGTGAAACCCCAGATATACTCCTCTGTTCTTTGCTTTTAAAGTTAAAAAAAAAAAAAAAACTTAATCGCGTTGCATCAGTGATGGAGTTTATCTTCAGAAAACAAGCTGTGTACAACTATGGATTTAAAAAAAGCTTATGCTGGCAAGAAAAACCAAAGGCTTGTCAGATTAAAACTTGCCTTGTGCAAAGTCAGCTAAAACTATGAGATTCTACTTCTCCTCCTTTATCTCTATTCCAAATTTTTTTCCATTGAGAGAAAGTAAAAGAAAAGTTTTTTCTGCTTTATGAGCGTTATGACACGTCATGGACCAGGGCAGGAAGTGAGCATGAAGAATTAAGAGCTGTAAAACTAAAATTTTAAACGAATCCTTATCACATATTATAACTTATAATGTTATGTACAGTATTTAAAATGCTTTTAAAAAATTAGTTTAAAAGAATCTCAAAAGTTTGGACACAGCTTTTTAATCAATGGTTTTTCCTTATTATTTTATTTATTTATTTATTTTTACAGTTTTTAACATTGTATACTAAATCTGAAGACACTGAAATTATGACAGAAGAAATATGGAACTGGGTAGAAAAAAAAATTGTTAATTTTTTATATTTTAGATTCTTTAAAGTAGCCACCTTTTGCTCTGATGACAGCTTTGTACACTCTAATCCAACTCATCCCGAACCATCTCAACTGGATTAACATCAAGTGAAGGTGGAGGCCAGATCATCTGATGCAGCACTCCATCACTCTCCTTTTTGGACAAATAGCTCTTACGTAACCTTGAGGTATGTTTGTGATCAGTGTCCAGTTGGAAAAGCTGTGGTAGCCATGCTGGTTAAAATGTGTCCTTAATTTTGACTAAGACACCAACAGTGCCACCAGCAAAGCAGCCTTACACTATCACACCTCCTCTCCATGATTCACAGTGGGAACCAAACATTCAGGAACCATCTGGTTGCTCTCTCTACGTCTAACAAAAACACGGAAGTTAGAACCAAAAATCTCAAATTTGGACTCATTCAATTCAAATCGGTCTATATAGCACTTTTGATAATGGTCATTGTCACAAAGCAGCTTTACAGAATCAAAAGAAAGTTTGAAATCAAAGGACAGATTTTTACTCATCTAATGTCAAACCGTTGTGTGTCTTAGCCCAAGCAAGTCTTTTCTGCTTGTTGTTCTTCTGAAATAATTATTTATTTTTTGCAACATCCTCTAAACAGTAGATGTTGAAATATATCCGCTGCTTAAATTCTCAGAAGCATTTATGTGTGCTATGAGATGGATTCTAAGGCTGGCCATTCTAATAAACTTATCCTGTGCAGCAGAGGTAGCTCTTTGTCTCCCTTTCCTGGGAAGGTCCTCATGAGAGCCAGTTTCATCACAGCGTTTGATGATTTTGGTGACTGCACTTGGGATACATAAAAAACTCTTGGATTACCTGACCTTCATTTTTTTTACTGATGGAATGTATTTTCTCTTTACTTACATGAGTGTTTCTTGCCATAATATGGATTTGTACAGTAGTTGCAGTAGAACTAATAGGGCTATTGACCCTAGACACCTAATTTCCAATGGTCTAAAGGGCATTAAAATGGCAGGACACGTCAGATATTAACTCTTGACGGCACACCTGTGAATTAAAAACCATGTGACTACCTTGGGAATCTGATAAGAGAATACCATAAGTGTGACAAGCTGTCATCAAAGCTACTGTAAATGTTGCTACAATCCAAAATATAAAACATATTCTGGGTTTTTTAACACTTTTTTCTTTACTACAGAATTCCATAAATGTTCTTTCATAGTTTGGTTGTCTTCGGTATTAATGTACATTGATGGAAAGAATAAAAATAAAGAAAAACCACTGAAGGAGAAGGTGTGTCCAAACTTTTGACTGGTAGTGTATATTTAATGCTATATTATATAAGACTTTATTGCCAAAAGTATACGCTCGCCTGCCTTCATATGCATATGAACTTGAATAACATCCGATTATTAATTCATAGAGTTTAATATGATGTTGGCCCCGCCCCCTTTGCAGCTATACAGTAACAGCTTCAACTCTTCTGGGAAGACTTTTCACAAGGTTAAGGAGTGTGTTTATGGGAATTTTTGACCGTTCTTTCTGAAGCGCATTTGTGAGGTCAGACACTGATGTTGGACGAGAAGGCCTGGCTCAGAGTCCTAATTCGAATTCATCCCAAACGTGTTCTATCAGGTTGAGGTCAGGTTGTGCAGGCCAGTCAATTTCTTCCACACTAATGTCTTTATAGAGCTTGCTTTCTGCACTGGTGCGCAGGCATGTTGGAACAGGAAGAAGCCATCCTTAAACTGTTCCCACAAAGTTGGGAGCATGAAACTGTCCAAAATGTCTTGGTGTGCTCCTTTTACTGGAAGTAAGGGGCTGAGACCAACTCCTGAAAAACAACCCCACACCAGTTCCAACATGACTACGCACCAGTGCACAAAGCATTAACACACTCCTAAACCCTGTGAAAGAATGTGTGTTATCCTGTGTGCCAGAATAGTTGAAGCTGCAAAGGATGGGCCAACATCATATTAAACCCCATGGATTAAGAATTGGATGTTACTCAAGTTCATATACATGTGAAGGCAGGCGAGTAAATACTTTTAGCAACATACTGTATGTTCATTTGAATGCTTTATTGTGTGTATTTTTTTCCATTAATTCAATGCATTATTTAAGTCTGCTACTATAAAGTTAAATTCTTGTTCGTACTCCTAAAAGACAGTACAGCCACAAGGTACCTTGCTTAGCCATCAAAGCTCAGCAGACAGAAATTTCATAAATCAGCAACTCGTTATCAAGCAGTAGAAATCAGACTCTGCTCGCTGCTGCCAAATTACACATTAACAAATGAAAATAGGGCCATCTCAGCTCAAATCATACACATGAGTAACCAGAAACACCAATATACTGTAGTACCTGGCTCTTTAAAAATTAATTGAGCATTGAACTAATAAAACTCTGGGTATATTGAAGTTTGGAAATGTCAAAGTATTTAAATTTGAGAAAAAGTTTGAGAGAAACAGAAAGAAAAATGAGGGTGAAGTAACCTCACTTACTCACTTATCGTCTATACTGCTTTATCCTGTGTACAGCCTATGGGAGCCTATCCCAGGAGACTTAGGGCATGAGGTGGGATACACCCTGGACAGGGTGCCAATCCATCGAAGGGCACACACACACTTACTATTGATCCACTATTTGGGGACGCCAGTTAGCCTAATCTGCGTGTCTGTGGACTGTGGGAGGAAACCGGAGTACCCAGAGGAAACTGGAGTAAACAAAGTTTACTTAAGTAACACTTAAACTGTTAAGTATTCTGTGATGAATAAAAGTTCATAGTGTCATTTTCTCTCTTAGTCGCATAAAGATCACTGACTGCTGCTGCTGATGGATGCATGTGATACTTAATATTTATGAGTTGGGCTTCAAACGCATTGATGCAAACATTTTTATCCCCTCTCTGATGGCTTGTGACTGCAATCAGGCTCCATCAGTAAACAGTTGGTAACCTCAACAAAGCGGACTTCATGTTAACTAAAAGACATTTTATGGTATGTAGTTGCACTTTTCGCCTACCGCACACAGTCATAGAAGGGATTTATTCACAGTCGTACTATCTGGTATCACACGAATGAGGATGGTATTCCCTTTCGAGTCTGGTTCGTCTCAAGGCTTCGCGCTTATGTCAGCTCATGAATTTTTTTTACTCGACATCATCGCCTGCGGCAGAGAGGCTGATTGCATCTTTTAAATTGAATTATTAAACAATGTTGATATTGCACAAGAACACAACTGATTGAATTGGCACCAGATATTGAATCTTACTTTGGATGTAGTTGAAAGATTTGGTATGAAAAGCATGAAGTCTGATTTTCAGGTACAAATCAATCACCCACTCACTCATCGTGGGACTATACAGGGTCGTGGGACGGGTCGTGGGGATGACCTACAGCCAATTTCGGAATGCCAATTAGCTTAATCTGCATGTCTTTAAACTGTGCGAGAAAACCCACCATGCACAGGGAGAACATGCAAACTCCACGCACACAGGGGCAGGAATCGAACCCGCACCCTGAAGGTGCAACCAAAAACCAAGGTTTTTAAAACTATCAAAAACATCTCATGTTTTTCACAAACTTATTATCATCAAAAACTAAACGTAATGTTTTATGCCTTAAAATTGGTTCCACTTTTCTTTGTTGTTGTTTGTAAAATGTAATTATATTCTGTAGACTTTACAGTATGTATCTTATCACTTCGCAATACTTTCACCTCTAACCTTTTATAAATAGACAGCGTGTCCCAAAAAATTTTCATACATAAGGTAAATTAACATTTTTTAAGCCAAAATGTATCTTAATTCACAAAACAACCGTACATGATGATGTTTGTGGACATCCACTTTTTGGTTGGTTTGTACCAGTCTACCAGTTTGTTAATAAAATTAGCCAATAGTGTCATATGTTATGTGTTTGCCATGTTTCCTGATAAAGTCAACCGTAACCTTGTGGCAGTTTCCCAAACGAGCCATGAGAATGACTTCAATACGTTCATCTTTTTATCAAAGACAGCATAAAGGCTATAACAACAACAACAACAACAACAAAAAGATATTATATAGTAAATATGAAAAAACTATATAGACGTTGAAGCCTCCTGTTACATCCTGTAAGTGATTAATGATGTCTTGAAATTTGTGGCCTTCCAAAGTTGGAAATCTTTATGCATTTTGTTAATCTGATGAGATTATCACATGCTCAGTCGGAAAATGTTCCTTCCAATAGCATATTCTCTGCTAAATGGCTGTGTTTGTTCAGACTGTCCTTCACCAAGGCCAGCTAGTGAGAGCTTAACGTCTGTTGCACTTGACATTCCAACAGCTGTGAGTGTCTCACACATTACTGCAAGTGTGAACAACATCTTTCCTTCTTTATTAAGGCTCCAGTGATTGACTGTTAACATATGAGGAGCATTCAAGTCATTTCTAATGGAGGAGGGTGTAAAAAACGTTTGACATTTACAGAAGACATCAAGCACGGTACAATGATGAAACTCTTAGCCGCAGTAAAACATTTAAATTGTCCAAATGTTTTTAAAGCAGGCTGCACATCAGTGAATGAAACTTTCTACTGTACCTTGATGGTATCCAAGCACTAGTAAAATGCTGGGATAAGTGCATTAGTGTAACAGGGGATTATATATAGAAATAAAGGGTTTTTCTTGTATTATGTATAAAAGAACTGAATTAAAGAAATAAAACCTGCATTAAAGCTTTATCTTTAAGCTTGAAAGTGTTTTTTATTTCATTATTGTATTGTCATAAATAAATAAAACACTTAAATTTACTGGTCTGTAATGAAGTCTATTATTTGGATACAAACTTAGGTAAGCATTATTAAACACTGATCAGTGGCTCAGTGGTTAGCACTGTCCCCTTGCACCTTCAGGTCCTTTGTTCGATTCCCACATTGGGTCTGTGTCTGTGTACATGGAGTGCATGTTCTCTTCGTGCTTAGTGGGCTTCCTCCAGGTTCTCTGTTTTCCTTACACAGTCTAAAAACATAGAGTAGGCTAACTGGCATTCCAAAATTGCCCGTCGTGTGGAAGGTTGACCGGAGGTCCTACCATGGTCGTACAAAAATTGGAAATAAATACAATGGACAACATTGGCCTCCACAATCCCTAGTTTAACTACAGAGGTTCCTAGACGCATGGATTGATACGTTGATCAGCCATAATATTAAAACCACCTAGGGCTCCTAGCCATGGCTCTGCAGGAACTCTCAGGATGTGCTGTGGTGTTTGGACATGAGTGGTGGTTCCTTAGGGCAGGGGTCGGCACTCTTAAACACTCAAAGAGTCATTTGGACCTTTTTTCCACAGAAAATAAAACCCCGGAAGCCACAAAACCCTTTTGATTTAAAATAAAGATGATACTCCATATATAATTTTTTTTTTTTTACATGTATGCCATGTACAAAAAAAACATAGTGTGTTGCTACAGAGAAAATTACATTTTATTTCTGCATGGAACCAAAACATGTTATTATACTTATTCATATTTCATATTAACTAACACTCATAGTACAGGTTTACACCAGGAAGAGGGTTTTCAGGAAATATGCTGATGTGGGACACCTAAATCATTTTTGTCTAACCCATATTTATGTGCTCTGCCGTGCTCTTTCTCATGCTGTCCAGTGAGCTGTGGAGTCACTGCTATAACGGGGATGTTTAGAGAGCTGGGAAAATCACTATTTCTTAGTTCCTCGTTTCACTCATTTATTCATCCTGTCAAGGGCACAAGCCTACATACTCACTTACCCCTACTTATGCACCACGGCAATTTGGTTAAAGCAATCAGCATACATGACACGTCTATAAACTCTGAGGAAACCGGAGTACCCAGTGGAAAACCCACCAAAGCCGGGGAGTACATGAAAACTCCACACATCAAAAACTGGAGGTGAGATTTAAACCTACTATATATATCTTACTGTATATATGAAAAGGAATTGTGATCAGAAAATAATTACAAACAAAAATTATACAGTTTATTTCACCAGTTTGGGCAGCTTTTATTATAGTTCAGCTGAGAAACTATACCATACAATTGTGTGTAAAAGTAAATTCATTTTTCATTCAATTCAATAAAAAAAAAATAAAGAAACCTCTATTTTATAGTTTACTAGATTTTATTGTGTGCTACCATTGCCTGCGAATGGAGGGTGCGGTCAACTCACTGCCGTGCCCCACAGTTCTGCCTGTCGTATGCACTGCCTGCTGTCACATTTGGTGAGGAACGCCTCTGACAATCCCAGATGCCCAGTTACTTAAACCAACAACCTAGAGCCTTAGATGCCTGAGGCAGCACTAGTTTGAGTGCTTAGTGGTTAGCACTGTCGTCTTGCACCTCCAGGGTCGGGGTCAATTCTTGCCTTCTCCCCATCCAGTGTGTACCCCACCTCCTAACCCTAACCCTAACCCTAAGTCTCCTGGGATAGGCTCCAGACACCCCACGACCCTGCCTACGGGATAAAGCAGTACAGACAGAGTGAGTGAGTGAGTTTAACCGAGGGGAAAGTTGTAACAGGCTGAAACTGTAAAGCAGACGGACGGGAAAGACTTTTGTTAAGACTCCGTATGAACAGAAAAACTGTTTCCAAGTAAAAATAGGAAGATTTTACAGAGTTTGAAAACATGATGAAATAAGATAAACCGATATTCATTGCCTGTATGAACAACACTACTATCCATGATTCATGTAAAACATTTCAAACGCATAGAAACAAGAGGAAGAATAAAATGTAAATCAAATAAAAAACAAATTGTTTACTATTCCAACATACATAGTCTAACCATTTTTTTTGTCATTTTTCTGATAATTCTCCCTCCTTGTTTACTGTATGTACTAAAGCACGACAAACAAATTCTTAAATAAGCCTAAGAGTAAAGAAGGAAATAAATATAAATGAATAAAAGCTGCAGCAGTGCAGGTGACACGGTCACACACTTGTGCGCGCGAGCTGCGTCACATCTTGTCTACGCAATTCGCGTGCCATTACACGCTAACGCCTCAGACCGTGCGTAAAAGCGTTTGGTGAATGTCGCTCCTGCGCCTCTCACTGGCCTGTCTGTGCGTTTCCGGGTCTGCTGCGGCGCCTGGTGCTGTGTTTTTTTTTTTTTTAGTACCGAGCGGAGAAGAGATGCACACGGCACTCGAGTGAGGTAACTATATAAAAAAACCCGCGATTTTGTTTTCACACACTCCCACAACATGGACCCGAGCGGCGTATCGACGTGTAGCCAGCCGGTGGCCTTGTATATCTATTTGAGTTTATTTCATATTAAAAGATAACACCGAGGCGGAACTGTGGAAGATCCTGGGCTTCTCAAGCTCGCGCCTCGCTTTAAGCGCACATTGCGTTGACGTGTGCCTTTACGGAGCCCTTAGCTTAGCTTAGCCTAGCCTAGCTTGGCTTACGTTAGCGTTAGCCGTCGTCCTGTCGGATGTGATTTTATTACGATGTTTGTTTGCGGTACTGGCTGCCAAACCAAACGGGTCTAAAAACGAGAAAGGCGCTAACGTTTAATAAAAATTGTTGTATTACGTTATGTTACGAGTGCGTATGTATGTGTGCGCACGCACGCACGCTCGTTCATGCGTGCTGTTTCTCGTGATGTTTTTGATAATTAGCCTTAGTAAAAGTAAAGCTGTGTTAGCGAGGTGAGCCAGGCAAATGAATAAATAATAATAATTTAAGTATTAAACTCTGTTGTTGATTTTGTTTTGAAACTCTTGAGATGAGGAGGCGGATGATGATGATGATTGTGGTTAGCTAGTTTAAATGGCTTTTCTTTACTTAACCCTTTCAATGCTCTCAAATTTATAGTTTTATTTAGATTAGATTTGGATTTCTTCTTAAAGGAGTTTTATCAGAACCATAACGTGTGTGTGTGTGTGTTTTAATGTTACTTATTGTAACTAAAGGGAACTTCCTAACTTTTTCTGCCATGTGACTCCTGCTAATTAGGTTAAACTAAAATTCTGTAAAAGTTTTGATACTTGTATTTAATTATAAATGTATTCAACAAATAGATATTAATCGTTTGTTTGTCTTTAAGTCTAATTTATCCCCTTCATTTTACTAATTTTATAAACATTTAAAATCAATGATACGGTTACTACAGCCTGGGCTGTGTCTCAATCCGAGCACTGTTTGGAATAATGGCGCGCACCAATTACTAGATTTGTCCTTATGTAGTATAGTAGCGCAGTGGCCCTATCTAGTACACTTATTTGCGGATGGGAACGAGGCCCGGGACTGTTTCTTGCCACATGGTTTCAGTGGTGTTGGTCACTAATTACAGCACGGTATTGGGATTGTGTCTAATCCTGTAATAAGTAGATGTAAAGGTTATTTATTTACATCATCCCGCATTCGTCACATAGTACACATAGTTTGGGGGAAAAACACTTATGTATTAACTTCACCAGAAATGATGTGAAACACATGTGACATCACATTAAACACAAAACAGGATGTGTGAAATGTCTAAACTTGTTGCTTTACAATGTGTCACAGAACAGATGGATTTAGACCAGTTGTACATGGATTGAAGTTTGTGAAACGGAAATAAATACTATACTATCCTCATACATGTACAGCAAGGTCAGGATGTGTGTTTGGGTTTGGCACGTTTTTCTGTAAACTAAGATGCCAGGAAATGTGTGAGATAAAATCTTGACTATGGGATGCGCAGAATGTCTTATCTGCTCGTCTTGGTTTTGGTGCTTGAGTGATGAGCGCACAGCTGCTGCGAAAGTGCCTCGAAAGTCTCTATACTTTGGTGAAATTTAACCCTTTTTCACTAAATCTAACTTAATATGCCAAACGTCCTCAGCACGACTTCTGTTTGTAAGCACACGCCATTGTCTCTTGTGTCCCAAGTGTTAATTTAAACACTGTTTGTAGATCTTTTTACCCGGTGTTTTTTACCTGTACAATATTAGTATGGTTTGGATGCGATACGATTTCCTGACATGTTTATTAAGTAACGTTACGAGACGACATTTTTAAAAACTGAATGCTATACTTAGGACAAATTTTCTGTATGAAATTGGCTGTACCAAAGGTAATGCAAAAGTGGTCACAACTGTTTTTTTTTTTTTTTTTTCCCAAATTTGTCCGTAGGTTGTCTCTTCTTCTGTACAAAGGTACTACTCAACATAGTCTCTATCCTCTGTCTGCATTTAGACCATTGTTGACCTCAATTCTCGAATTCTCTTTGTAAAATCCCCTTTGTCACAGACAAACAAGTTTAAAGAAGGGGAAACGCGCATTGAAGACAAAGAGGATTTGAGAGTTGGGTTCGATGATGGTGCAAATGCATCGCTTGTGATGGAGACGGTGTTGATACTCCCTTTGTAGAGAAGTAGAGTTACTCGACCAACACTGACGCCACCTGTGTCAGTTAATAATAATAAAAAAAAAACCCTTTATGCAAACATTTTTGCATTACTATCAGTACAGTCCTTGTTTATTCATCTCATTGTTTTGCGATGTACTCCTATGGTGATATAACATGTAAGTAAGCTCAACCTGTGGTAAGAATTCAATAAGTTACTTAAACCCCTGCAGAAGCATTAAATGAAAAGATGATATAACAGGATAAAAAAAAAAGTTTGACGGTGCTTATAAATAGTAATCTAGTAACACAGTGTAAGAATCTATCTAGTAATGGAAAAATCAGAGCACTTTTGTAAATCGCTCTGGATAAGAGCATTTGTACAAGTTCTCTTAAAATGTTTTCAAATCAGGGCCCCGGGTTCGTGTCGGAGGACACTTAACCCCAAAGTCTGCTTCATTTTGATAAGTGAGGATCATTCCGTGCTCGGACACGAATCAAATCAGATATGGAAGCCCTTGTTTTGTTCCAATGACTGCAGATGACAAAGTAAAAAAGTGCTTCCTGTATTCTATACTGAATAAAAAAAGTACAGAATCTCTCAGAATATTCTGGTGTCTTTTCCACATGTCCAGACAGGGTTATGTATTACTTGCTGCATCACTACATTGTAGGCTATACAAGGTAAAGTATAGGGTACCAGAGACACTCTGGTAATAATGACATCACTCCATTCACTCGTGTAAGACTAAGCCAGGCTTAAGATGCTTGGTCAGAACAAGATATCCTGACTACAGCGTGTTCCAGGATGGTATTATGTCACTTTCTATAACAGTTGGTTCCAATGTTGAAGGACAAAAAAAAAAATTGTGGATTTTTGCACCAATAATTTTTCAGTGAGAAACTCAAGTTCTGTAGTTTGGTCAAAGAGCTGCATGACAAATCTAGAAGACTTTTTGTTTCCGACGTGAAATTGTTTGTACAAGAGGAAATCTTCAATGCAACTGCATTTCAAATTGTGGAGGCAAGTTAGACCAGGCATGGAGATTAGTTTTATATACACCTGGTGTAAATTTCATGGTTTGCTCTAGGCGTGTGGCGCTTAGGGCTTTTGTTTTTTTCCCCCAGTATAACTCGTGTCCAGCAGGAGAGGTTTAAACACTCAATTTTCTGTACAGATTATACAAATTATTGTAAAGCAGTTCAGCTTAATTAACTTGTGTGTGTATAATTATTTCCAGACACCTGCACTAATGTGCTACTGTTCATAAAAAAAGAGCGCTAATCAGCGTGCAGGAGAATAACAAAACTCCCTTTTACCTCAACCTTCATCATTATTGTTTCTGAAAGGAAGTTGTGTAATTGATGCTTCATAAATTTTTGTCTTATTAGCATTTCTCAAATAGAGGATTAAATAAGACTTTCAGTTACAGTTGATTAAAGTCATTAATCAATCAGCATTGTATATAAATATTTAATTGAGCTATAGTTTTGAAATAACCTGAATAATTTTGCCTCGTTAACAGACTTCTGCCAATACCGTACGTTTTTTTTTTTTTTTTTAAATTCAGCTGATTTTCACATGCTTTAGCATATTGGTACGTTTCCGAAATACTCCTGCTGTGCACATCACTGCTGCTCTTTAATGGAAATAATGAAATATTATAAACTCAATGGATTCAAGATATGAAACAGTGAGCATCACTTCTCAGATTTTAAGTAAAGTAATGTAAATGTTTGAGTCAAGCTAAAATACAATTTCCTGACTGATTTACAAAGTTTCAGAAAGGCTCATCACCTATAAAGTTTATAGCGCATTCCTGACTCATTTACGTTTAGTGACGCCTAGAAAACCTCAAAAAAAGGTCAAATTGATACCAGATACCAAAATGATACCAGTGCTAATAATAATAATATTCATATTCATCCATTGTCAAGTGCTTATGTGCAGTCGTGTCCCATGAGGGTATCAGTTCCAGAGGGGAACTCCAAACCTCCCTTTTCTTGCCACCTCAACCAACTCTGACTGAGGGATCCTGAGGCGTTCCCAGGCCAGTGTGGGGATATAATCTCTCCACCTAGTCCTTGGTCTGCCCTGTGGACTCCTCCTAACTGGACGTGCCAAGAACACCTCCCCAGGGAGGCGTCCTGATGGCATCCTTAAGCCAGCTAGCCTTCTGAGAAAACCCATTTCAGTCGCTTGTATCCGCGATCCTGTCCTTTCGCTCCTGACCGAACACTCACGCTGTGAATAAGGGTAGGAATGAAGATCGGTAGATAGAGAGCTTTGCTATTTAGCTCAACTCTCTTTTCATCCCAATGTGCTTGTTTTAGTTCTCCGCTTTGTTGAATTACAGTCGAGCGTTGTGTTGGTTAACTTTCCTCAAATCAGCGCTCTAACGAGTCTCTGCACATTTCATTACCTCTGGATGAACTTCAGCTCCGCTCCGTGTTTATGAGCTTTATGAGCTGCGACAACAGCCGATGCGGTATCAATGCAGCTCAGTGTCTTGATTTATTAGTACGTCCTCCACGCTGGATGAGTTGGGACACCACTTCATCACCAGACACACACGTGAACACACACTCCTGAGTTCCCTTTTGTTGTTTTTTGTACACTGCTTTCATCACACACACACTTGGAGTATGCAGACAATGTGTTTATCTGCAATAATTGCTACTATGACGACACACACACACACACACACACACACACACACACACACACACACACACACACATGTACAACAGCTGTTTATTTACTGGAAAGCTAGTTTAAACCCTAAAATAAATTTTTGTAACTTTTTAAAAATTAAATCCGTAGTTTTTGTGTCTTCTTTTCCCAAACAGAAGTGTTATTGTCGTGCTTCTGGCGCTCGGCTAAGCAGATTTTGCACCAGTTTGATTTTATTCGCTCTGTATCTGGCTCACGGTGCTTTTTTCCTTGTACGCCAGATGTGCATGCAGATGTGTTTTTCAGCATTCATTTCTGCGCTTTCTGGTTTAAGTAAATATAATGCATAAAAACACTAATTTGAATCTATCCGGTAAACTCTAACGATATTGATCAGAAGTTGCCTATCTGGTAAGTTATACAGTCATGTTCAAAAGTTAGCCCCCCCCCCTTTTTTTATATATATATTCTATGTTTTTTTTGTGTGAGTGTAAAAACATCATAAAAATCTTAAAAGTCTTAGTATTAAAAGTCTAATTATTAGGAAAATACAACCTCAGATGAACGATGACATGTAACTTTGACTCGTCCATTCCAAAACCTTGATTCTTTCCTTTTTTTCCAGCCATTCTGATGTAGATTGCCTGGTGAACTTCAGATCATTGTCTTGTTTTTTAACCAAGCTGTAGCTTTTAGACAGATGGCCTCACATTTAGAATACTCTGATATACAGATGAGTTCATGGTTGTAAGTTGCCCAGGTCCTGTGGCTGTAAAACTAGCCCAAATCATCACCCCTGCACCACCACCACGCTCGATGAGGTGTATAGCAGGTGTATAATGTGTTTATGCACCAGTTTTTTCCCACAGGTCTAAAATATACTTGGGGTGGTAGTCGTCAGAATGGGCCGGTATTATATAGAAAGAGGGCTTTATATTATTTATAACAACTTATGCAATATGATTTTTATGAGTTTTGTTTAATTTAAACCAACTATACAAACATGACTTAGTAAAAAAAAAAAAATAGCCCATAGTCACATGTTTTTATGGTTGTTTTGGGTCATTTCTGTGACCAATAATAATGCGTGCATTTTTAGTTCTGCATTTTTGCAATGTCATTTCCATATTCCTGGAGCAGTACAATTTATACGGTTTTAAAAGTATTGACAACTTCGGTTCTACATAAAACAAGATTATTATTATTAGGATAAATGACTTCAGTTCCTATCTGACTTTGTAACATTTTCCCGTAGACTGTAGTCCTTATCTGGTACTGGTCGAGCACGTGCATGTGGTCTAACCGTACTGTTATCGATCTGTCTGTGGGCGAACATCAGCCGAATCTTAACTGCAGCTGTTATTTTTCTTCTTCGTGATAATTTTTGAGTTCAGACCTGTCTACACCGCTGTTATTTACACATGGTGTATTATTATGCAATACCTGAGGCAAACCTGATTAGTTATCTTTTAAGAATGTTGCCATGACCTAGCTTCAAGTTACAGTTACAGTGTGTGTTTGGTAAAAAGACACACCTTGATTGTCACATGCCATAAATGCGCTGTGGTCTCTTAACCACAGCACATCTGTGTGTGTGTGTGTGTGTGTGTGTGTGTGTGTGTGTGTAAGACCTTATATGGCTGATGCTTTTAATCCAAAGTGAGACAGCTGAGACAGGACACTGGGAGTAGGTCAACATACACTTTTAAAGGTCCCATAGTTCCCTCAAAAGTGCATTAGTTAATGCTTCAAATGCACTGTTTCAGAGTCTGTAGATGAGTTACTGCTGAGCACCAAGCCGGGGGAGGAGGCTCTTCCCTTCCTATATGATGTCACATTAGGGGGGGAATCTACTATATTTGTCTTGTTTCAAAACTGGCCAATACAATATTAAAAAAGGACAAAAAGCAGGATTTATTTCTATCTGTGGTATGTATAGTCCAGAATAATGATGGTACAGAGCAGTTAAGCCTGGGGTTCACAAACTAGGGCGCATTTGATGTACAGATAAAGACATTTATTTATAAAGAAATGGACAGCCAGCTCTGTTTTGTTTTATTCAGTTGTTCATTTTATAAGTTAACATTACAGTCACGGCCTTAAAGATTTATAGCGACGTTCAGGCCTCCAGAAGAGTTTCGTTCTCAGTAAGAGTTTTGTTCTCAGAAGTTCAGTTTGTTTTCCCTCCGAAAGAAATTGGCCACAGAATCTTTTGCAAATCCACAACAAGAGCGAAACACAGGGGAAACAAAACTTCTTCACTGGTTAGCTTAGATTTCAGGGCATTAATTAATAAAACAAAATGTATACATTTACAGCTAAAATAAATAAATAAATGAGTCAGTTAATTGAGTCACATGTTAAAACGTGTCAGAGTGTACGTGCTGTCTTTTTTTTGTGTGTGTTTAACTAAGCTGACGTGCTGCACAAGCAGTAAATGAGAACAAGTTTTACTTTCTGTCTAACTTCACCAGCTCCTCAAAAAACCTTTAGTTGTGACGACTAAGTGGAACCACTTTGAGCGGAAGTCCAGAAAAACGCAAACCCATGCAGAGAATAACGGCTTTATGAGCAAAGTGCCAGAATACTGAGCAGAACGATGTATTAATATCGCCAGACTGAGCAACAGACTTTTTGTTGCGTTTAATCTCCATTTTACAAATTCTGCTCCCCTACAGATTTTTCATTACTAACACTAAATAAAGTATTGGCACCCTGGGCTTTGTTTCGGGCTCTTATCCTCTACCTAATAAGAGCCATAGGAGGACCACCGCATGCCTTTTTAATATAAAATGAACCCCATGTCAAGCCAAAAATCATTTTTAAGGTGAACTGTACTTACCGAGTGCCTGATAATAGTATAGTATAGTATAGATGCTGCTATTATTATTATTATTATTATTATTATTATTATTATATTTGTTGTTTGTGTTAATTTAGTTTCCTCATTAGTGACAGAACAGAATTTAATGTGCTATGTAATGTTATACTATACGCTCATCGTTGTTGGAAACATTATTAGTTTGTTTACTAAAATGATGAATGTCTTCCTCTTCTGTTCCTCCCGTTTCTACCATTTTTTTATTTCAGGTTTAAATTTGTGCGTAAAGATGCACTCGGTGTGCGCGTGAAGGTCGAGCACCGAGCTAAATATTTAGGAAAAGTTGGCGATTCAGATATTTTTCTCACACGATAATAAGATAAGCTGGTTTCAGACGTTAGTAGCTGGTTTAAGGGACCATCGGACCATGCAGCCATGGAGCAGAGCGTCCTAGCTGTAGGTGGAGTTTAGGTGACATGTCGACTTCACCAACGACTTTTCTCAATGAGTCCATTTTGCGGCAAACATTAGAGATGGGCGTTAACATCGATTCAGTTATGAATCATGATTCTTTTGTGTGGAAACATTTTTATGGCGTTACATTATTAAAAATCGCGCACATTAAAAGCCTCCAATCTGCTTTTCTCTTTAAACTTTGTAGGTAAATTAGTCTAAAACCCACTCATTATACACGCTTACACCTGTTTCAAAACACCGCGAGTGCAAATTGGTCAGAAATCACGTGTGTTAGAAGCCGCGCGTACTCGTAGCCACTCGGCCTGCGCGCTCACTGTGAAGTTGAGTTTGGAGACTTTGGAGGCGTTTAAGGCGGTAAAACGTTACAGTTTCTTCAAAATCCTACAGGTGGCGCACTCGGAACTATTTACACTTTTATTTTTCAGCCCGTGTGGTAGGAGCAAATTATCTGCTGAGTTTGTTTAGAGATAATAATTATAGCGGACCTGACAGAGATACAGTACGTGCTGCTCAGTAAACATGTAGTTAATTTATTTTGAAGTTAAATGTTAAACTTAAGTTTATTTGGATTGTTTAATTGCTGCAAATTTGAAAATGACTGTTGTAAGGAACGGGCTAAGTTTAATTACTCAGCAAACCTCTTTAAAGATTTAAAATTGTAACAAAATTAATACATACACAATCGCAATTCAGAATTTTTAATCGGATCAGCACCGAGGTATCGTGACAGTATCGTGTCTGGTGGTCACCGATTTAAACATCATGATCATGCAGAATGCTGTCATAAAGATGCCTCTTAAATCTTTACAAACGTAACGTGAAATTTTTAACAAAGTGACTCCTGCCATCTTAAACTTCAGCCCTGTTTGTCGAAGCATTCCTAACGCAAATGTCCACAGTGCCCTGATGTCTTTACAGCATGTGGTCGCCCCTGTAGCTGATTAACCTAAATCCCCCTCTCCACCCACTACTATGCGTCCAAGTCCACCAACTGCGCCTTTATAAACCCAAAAAATGCATTGAGTTGAGGGAGTCGAGCCTCTGCACGGTGCTGTAGAGGAGTACGTAAAGCTGGTCTTCTCCGTCCTCCTCCTTCTTCGCTCCAGACACGACTCCGGGTGTAAGGTATGCACTGTGCCCTCGTCCTGGACACACACGGGTCCGTCGCGGCCTTGTGATGAATTCGCTTGAGCCGAGTCACTGATGCTTTGCCTCTTTTTAAAGAATGTGTAGCTTTCACTCTCCAGCATTTCACTTCATTATAGGTTTGTGGATTTGTACTGCCTGTGGAAAAGGCCTGGAGATTTCAGCTCGAAGGTGACGGTCAGGTCGGAAGAAGCGTCTTTGGAAAGCGGTACTGTCTGTTAATGCTGGTATTTTAACGTATTAATAGATTTTTTTTTTTCCAGAATAGTGTGTACATCTTTATGACCCTGAGCTCTGCATTAATTTACAGTTTACACATGGCATCTGCTTGTTGCGTGTTTTTGCGCAAGTTTGTTGTTTTTCCGTTACACACGAAATCCTCTGAATCTTTCAGTGTGTTTTGACAGGTTGAGCTCGAGAGTCCGATCCCCTCTGACCCTGATAATCTTGCTGGTCATCCATCTGGGTCATGTGTGTTTGGTTTTATGGTGTGTCTGTTTATTTTAAGGTAGGTGTGTGTGTGTGTGTGTGTGTGTGTGTGTGTGACTGAAGGATCAAGGATTTTTGGGCTTGGCTCTCCACACCCCAGGCATTTCTTTTTTTCTGGATCCATCCTCTAACATTCCCAAAGACAGGTTGGTCTCTTTAGACAGCTGGGATTCGGTGGATGATTCAACCTCATGACCTTCAGGTGATCTGAATTTTATTCGGGAAAGAATTTTATTCAGAGAGCTGATCGCTCATGTAGACTATTGGACTTCTGTTTTGTTTTTTTCTCGACCGGACAGGAAACGGATTGCTCAGGCAGTGTGATTTCGTAAGGTGTGTAGTCATACGTCAGGAAAAAAAAAAAGAAGCAGTCAGACGTCACTGTCTTGCGTGTGTCACGTTGATGATAAAAGGCTGTTTACACCGATCCAGGAGAGAAGGGACTATACCGGTGAACATGAATCAGATTTTCTTCCCGGTTTATAAACAACCTCATGTCCTAGTCACTGCATCACATCACATCGTTTAATGTGTGATGTACAAGGTGTCTGAAAACTCAGGAACCGGTGCGAGGAAAACAACAACTTTTGCATTCGTTATTTATAATATACATGTTCATACTTCATTTCTATTTACTTTCTCAGCCGCTGTAATGTGTTCATTTTTGTATTTTTTCTCCCAATTTTTATTCCATGTATTTGAGTTTGATATATTGGCTTAACGTCATCTCTTTGTATTGTGAATGTACCGTTGTTTTGAATAGAAGTCTAGAGGATGCTTGATTTTTATATTTTCGTGTACAAATTTTAAGCTTTTTCAAGCTAAAAAACTAAATCATTAAGCTTAAATTTCAGTTTAAATCAATTTAGCTTAAAAAAATGCCTTTCCATCTTTGGACTGAACAAACACGTCTGCATGAAAGACTTCTGTGCTCCATATCTACGTTTTTCAGGTTAAAATTAAATCAATCAACATCGAACTGTCTGCATTTGAACGAGAGCTAAAGTCGGGAAACCATGTTGGCCCCCGATATCAACATCTTGGTTTGGTGTGAAGGTCCTGGACAGGAAACCGCTTTATGATGGATCAGATCTCGTGCTTTCCTTTCCAAAGTTTAATCACCCATTTGGATGATTGATATCCGTAAACTCGCAGCTCAGAAGGTGTTTATACTGTGTTTTATATATTCTTACATGCCCGCCTGCTGGGGTCTGTGTGTGTGAGAGAGAGAGAGAGAGAGAGAGATTGCTAATTAAACAAATGAAGCAGGGTGTGATTTATGGGATAATCCAATCGGCTAATCGAGACAGATTTACTAAAGTCTCGGCACTCTGGGCTACGTGTAGAGCACCGAACCAGGGATGGACTTGTGCCTGCAGAGATGAGGAGAGCACATGAGAGTCATATGAACTCAGCTGACTTAAAGACTTTGGGAAGTGGGTTTATATGTTTTTTTTTTTTTGTTTTTTTTTTTGCTATTCTCAGCTATTTTGATCTTCTCGTGTTTTTCATTCTGCTATGACTTACAATAAATGAAGTTTCCACAGAATTAAGTTTGATCCCTCTGACCCCTCCCCCTCCGCCTTTCATCAGAGGAAGCGCTCTTCGTGCATATGTTGCACAAGTGCCCGTGGGGAAGTTTTCGCGTCCGACTCGGCTCCATGCATTTCTTCTTTTCCACAGCCCCTGCTCATGGAGCATGTACACCCGACAGCATGACGCTGTTTCGAAAGAGCAGCTGAACCTTCCATGCGTTCTCCATTCATTAGTAGCGCAGCTGTGTGTGTCATACGGCACATATGCACTTATGGATTTGTCAAGATTCAACTTTATGAGATTAATAAATGCAACAAAATTAATACTAATACCGGAATCTGGTTTTGCTCCTTGTTTAGATTCAGACCGAAGTGAAGAGCTGGGGAAACCATCTTCAGAGCAGGACCGGGGCCAAAGTGGCGGGCTGTGGATTTACGGTATGTTCTGGTAAATATTAAGCAAACGTGAAATAAAATCAGTTTTACATTCAAGTCTTACAGTTTTGTTGAATAAGTTTTCTTAATACAATTGTCCTGCAGTGCTTTCAGCAGCTCCTGACTCTTGGCTCGGGGGGATGTTTTTAAAAGTTAAAATTGTCTGCCTGAAACTTTTGCGTCTCTGATTTCATCAAAGGTCTGAGGCGCCCTGATTTCACTTAAGCAAATACATTATGCATTATGTATGTTATGCAGAATGAGTAGCTAATGCATTTTAAACAGGTACCAAGAGAAAAAGGAGGTGTACGTCTGTGCGAGGTTTCAAGCAAGTAGTTGGATCTGAAGCTAACGTGACAAAAGAAAGGCCTCGTTTATTTACAGCATTCATTCACTTATCTTAAATATCTGCTTGGTCGGAGGTGTGGCAATTTAAATCAGTCCGTTTGTTGCTTTCTTTTGAGGAAATAAATCCGGTTGTACAGGTATTCCCCGACTTATGAACGAGTTTTATTCCGGGAGCATGTTCGTAAGTCCGATTTGTTCTTAAGTCCGACAAAGTGAGTCTTGTACGCCTTTGACACGGATATACAATGTAAAGCATACCAACTCATTTGACTAAATCTGTTCCCTTTCCCCACACTGCCATCATGTGGCCAAAAAACTTGGCCTAAATCGCAAGGGGAATGCTGGATGCCGTTATGTCTGAGTTGTTTTCCACTGTATTGGACTGTGAACTTTTTATTGTCTAGTTGAGGATTTTATGAAATTAGGATTATTCACAATCAGGACAGATTTACAGTACAGACATTTTCTATCATCGTGCTCCCGGACTGAATTATTGAAACCGGTGAGGCCGACTCATTTCTCACACGCTTGCTCACACACACACGCACAATCTATCGGACTTAAGACATTTTATACATTCATTTACACACTGAAAATATTGTATATAATTGTAAATATAGGTATCTGGTGCACTGCAGGGTCTTTTTTTGGAGCTATACATGTGAGTTACTTCCGTGATTGAACTAGAAGTAGAACCACGGTCCATTCGTATCTGCAAAAATTGTTATCGAAGACTACCTGTATTTGTTAGGAAGCGTCGCTGGCAATGACAAACTCAAACACTAGCTATGTGAGCGAGATTAAAGCCACACCTACTTCTACACACGTAGTACTAAATTGGAATGCATGTAAGAATATTTGGAGCAGTGAATAGATACAGATAGTGTAATTATGATCCACCTCGAGGGTCCATGTTTAAGTCTATTCGAACAATAAACTCATTCTTTGTTTGTAGCTGCTTGAATGGAATGGCAAAGCCTTTAGAGAGACGTACGTAACACACAACACAGTTAAGGCTGTTGGAATGATGAATATAAATCTACTGAACATGTGACATTTCTACAACATCTCTAAGCCTCAAAGAAATACTCTCAGCCCCGGTCATCCGCGCTCACTTTTCCAGCAGATTCCGGTCTGAGCCGAATTGTCTCATGATTTAAAATTGTTTTTTGTTTTTTTTTTTGGTTCAGCACGCGCTCATGCTAGAAAAACCACTTTCGCAGGTAACAAAGAGCACATTGAGCATGCAACACTGCAGCATTTGTGAGGCAGGATTGCCCTGAGAATATCCTGAATTATTGCCCTATCCTATCTCCTCCAGGGTTCAGAGGTCACTCTAGTTGCATGTTTATAAACACTGTTCAGGCGAGCTCAAAATATTGCACCAATATTTGAAAGTGAAAGCCAGATCTCGTTCTCGTGTCTCTAATTTGCTTGAGCTCGTCGTTCGGGAAGCACACACGCCGAAGACGGTGTAAGTACTACACTTGACACACCGAGGCAGGGGAGTCTCGTTGAAGTAGCTTCCTTCATGTTGTTTTTTGCAGCCGATCCTTACGAACGGTTATGATTTCTTTTATTTATTTATTTTATTAATTATTTATTTATTTATTTTTAACACTAGCATGTGATCTAGAGTTGTGCTGGTGACACTTTCATGATTTCTGTCTGCTTTGAAGTGGAATAAAGAAATATTTAGGCAGCAATCTTTTCATCCTAGCTTAGAAGCGTACTGCCTGAGGTTATCGCTGACCTCAAAGTGTGTAAGAGGTTTCTTTTTTCTTTTTTCCCTTCCAGGAAGAACAGCATGATACTGATTGTGTCTTGAACGATAGCAATTTGATAGAAAATTTCATCTTTCAATGTGATGTAGTTGTGCGAAAGAAGATTTCTGTGTTGCATCTATATTCCTCCAGGTCGATCCGTTGTTCTGAAATGAGACCGCCGGAGATCGACATCTCTGCCGCACCGTCACCTTTTTATGGCGCTGATCTGGAAAGAATAGAATATCTATGGGTTCTCATTCAAGACGCCGTCGGCTTCTTTTGCTCCTAATCCCTTGACGCACCTTGCACTTATCCACTGCAATGTCTTCTTTCTACCAGAAGATTCTCCCACAAGAAAAAAAAAGAAGTGACATCTGTTTTCCTGGCTGAAGTCTTTTGTGCTACTTTTGTGTCACTCGTGCCTCTTTTAACGTGTCTCCGTCCCCAATGTCAGGATGTTCAAAGTGGAACAATGTTTTTCACAGGAAACATCTGTGAAACACACAAACTTTTGGTTCTGCCTCAGTAACAGGGTTTACCCTTTTTTTTAAGTTGGAAGTTTATATCCTAAAGTTTTACATTAGATCCAAGAAAAATATATAAGAAAAAACGTGTTACAGGGAATTTAAGCCAATATGATTTGTAGTTCAAGTTTTTTTTTTTTTTTTTTTTTTTTTTTAATACATTTACAGTTGGAACTTTTTTTTTTCTTACCTATGTTCATGAAAACTTATAGCGCTATTTGAGTTCATGGTGATCTAGTGTTTTTGGTGGTATTGAAATTGGCAGCATGATTGAAAATTCATGCTGGTATGATTTTTTTTTTTCTTAATTACTTAAAAAAATTATGAAAATCCTGAAGTTTCTTTTTTTTATTCTTTAATATTATTATTATAATAATAATTGTTATTATTGTTATTAATATTTTGGTAGTTAGTTTGCCGATACTTGACCTGCCTTGCACTTAAGTATATTTCAATCCTTTTGTAACAAAGCTCTACTGCATTCATTCTTTATTGCTATTGCGAGACAAAAGACAGGACTCTTGTCTCCATCTGAAGTTGTTTCTAGATAACCCACCTGGGGTTATGTCGCTGCTTCTGGTTTTGTCATTCAATCCAAGAGATAATATATATTTCATGTTACATGAAAGCATTTAAAGATAAAGAATCTTGTTTCTTGTATTTGTTGTCTTTGCAGTGGTCTCGCAGTGAAGAGACGATGAGAGTTCACGCACACACCAAGTTTTGCTTTCTCTGCGTCTTCACCCTCCTCTTCCATCAGTGCACACACTGTCATGAAAGTGACCATCACCACCACCACCACCACCACCATCACCACCACACTGATGACCACGACCACGACCATGTCCACAATGACCACCAGATATCAAGGGAGTCTTACGTGAGCCCACGAGATCACCAGAACCAGAAAGAAGCCGCAGAGCAAGAGCAGCAGTTCTACATCCAGCAGCTGTTCCGCCGCTATGGCCAGCAGGACCGGCTCGACTTCAGTGGCTTCCAGAACCTGCTGCTGAGCCTGGGGTTAGGCGAGGTGCGAGTGGTGGAGCTGGACCATGACAGCTTGGGCCATGACCACGTTGCCCACCTGGACCTTCTGGAAGTGCAGGAAGGACTGCATTCGCATTCAGCTGGTCATTCACACCCCAAGCATTCTCATCACAACCACCACCATCATTCTCATGGAGAGGCTGATGGAAGCTCATGTAGCCCCAATGTCACTGCAGTAGCCACACCTACTGCAGAGAGCAAGCCTCATGGAAGGAAGGGTGAGCACGATCACGACCACGATCAGAAAACTGACACTCGAAGCGTTGAACACGATCACATACACAACATTCACGAACACTCGCATGATCACTCACACGACCATGATCATGAACAGGACAGTACTCCAACTGAAACCCCCGACCATGACCACGCACAGGAGGGTCTTGAGCGCTCACATGTTCATTCACATGACCACACAAAGAAACAAACCAGCGAGCAAATGCAGGAAACCAATGACCTTACCGCATCATCTTTAGAAAGCACCTTCCCCAGTAGCCATGAAGACAAACCACAGCCTCATCACCATGGCCATCACCACCATGAACACCCCCACCCTCATCACTACCACCACACTCCAGACCAAATGAGGCCTACACAGATGACCTCGCCATCCCTTCAGATTAGCAATTCAGAGGTGCTTGCTGGGCAGCCCTCCGGCCAGCGTCCTACCTCTACGCCCAAGAGGTTCAGGAGGCTAGAAAAGGGTAAGGGACAGCGTGGACGAAGCAGCCCTTCCAAGAGCCCTGTAGTGGAGGATGAGCTTGACCATGAGCATCATTTGCACCATCAAGGACCGTCCAGCAAAAAGAAACGCGCAGTACCAGAAGAGCTCATGAGTTCAAACTCCTCTTTGGCTGGTCGGTTTGAGGACAAGCCTCATCAACATGAGGAGGTAGCCCTAGCCCACTTGACTAAATATTATTCCTGCAAACGTTTAATTCATCATGAACCAAATCTGTCTTTATCCTGATCTTGTGTTTCAGTGCCTAAATCTTACCGAGCTGCTGCACCACTACGGCTTGAGTCCCGACTCGCTCATCTCGCCAGTGCAGTTCACCTACTTGTGCCCCGCTTTGCTCTATCAGATAGACAGTCGCCTTTGCATCCTCCATTATCACCAGGTCGACGTTCAGGAAGCGCCTCAGATCTCAGGTACACGCTCGCGCTAATAAAATCACCACAGTCTTCATTATTGTGCGCTCTAGGGCTATGTATCAGACGACACCTCTCTCACACCTGCACTGAAACTGATACAGCACACTCTGATCCAGTGTTCCGGGCTGTGCGACTTTTTCCAAACATAATACGTGCAAACTCAATTCCGCTCAGGAGTCTATGCAAAGTTTCACTACATGGGTTATTCATGTGTTGAACAAACCTCATAACAGAGCCAAGCGGCTGAATCCCGTACGCCAAACGGAAAGGCTTAGCTAAAGTCAAGGCTTTCATGTATAAATTATTTATGCGCCTATCCAGATTCTTTGAATTTA
>JAOTRS010000047.1:5395266-5424176 GCA_028565755.1 Dinotopterus cunningtoni
ATAGGTCTTTGCTCGCACAAATCTGATGTTTTTCAGACCGGATCTGAGTCACTTTTATATTTTCTATTCCTAGATGGATAAATGGTCATGTGACTTCAGAGTTCATGTGACTGTTTGCTAAAATCGGATCCATTATTTGACATGAATGAGCCGTCGCACAAACTCACCACCCAGATGGCGCGAGCAAAGACCTATCGATGTGGACATGCGTGCCGTTTCAGAGGACTGACTCAGAATCAGAATTGAACACTGAGGGCTGTAATGTGAACACAACCTTATTCAATAAAATTGATGAAATCATTAAAATTGTACCAGAGCTTCTGCAAAAAATGCAAACTGCTCTCATCTTTCTCGGTTTATGAGATCATCGCTCTCTTCCTCTAGTTTAAAGATTATAGAAGGTTGGTGAAACACACAGCATTTCAGTACACATTAGATACATTTAATAGGTTTAAATATTTCCTTCAGTAAATTAGACAGTAAACGTTAGTGCTATCAAATGGAACAATGCCCTTAAAATGACATTCTGCCTGGTTTTATCCTGTATATTATTATCCAGAGATACTGGAACACTTTACTGTATGTGTACAGTATTTCGTCTATTTACTCAATAAGGTTATCCTAGGTCATATACTGTAATATGGTGTTTAAATGACATTTAAACAGCATAATGTCTGATTTTCAAATATATCAGCAGGGGCTATCTGTACTAATATGTCACCTTAAAAAATATATATATGTGTGTGTGTATGTATGTGGACATTCTGCATGAACGGGTTTAATATACGAAAGCTGAGTGTGTTTTTTTGTTCTAATCAATGGCATCTCCTGGTTTGTTTGGTCTGGTTTCTTTATCGTCCTTTACATTTTATCAAAGGTTTATAGCTCGCTGTAATAAAGTAGTAAAATCATTTGACTCACAACAATCGCCACACAGATGGAGATCGACGTTACAGAAATAACCCTCTGGAGGAAACATGCCAAGCTTTTCATGTGTTTACTACAAATAGAATAATCCAGACAAACATATGATATTAAAGATGACTACACAAGCCCCAGTGTAGTGTGTACGGGTATCTGGGATATTTCTGCTCGCTGAATTAATAGTCACATTTATTTTAATCCTGGCAAAACGAAACAAAATGTCTAAATGATTGTGTTAATCTGATTTGATATGATGTGTGAGGGTTCAGCGTGAATGATGCCTTTGTCATTGGCGGTATGTTCCCTGAGGAAAGCGATCATATGCCTCACTCTGCCTGTGCGGGTGCGGACACTGGAGACTTACATCTGCACAAAAAGTTATTAATACTGAAGATGCCGGAGATAAAGTTGTGGTGTTGAGATGCAGAAGCAGATAATCCAAAAAAAAAAAAAAAAAAAGTGGAACCTGAGCTCAATGCCTGTTGTGGAGATCCTTTATTTTTTTATTTTTTTATTTATTTATTTATTTTTTGGAGTTTTCTCCCGATTTTCTCCCTAATTTAGTCGTGTCCCATTTCTCCCCGTCACTAGGGGGCTCCCACATTAAGGCTACTACTACCACTCAGTCGGGAGGGCCGAAGACTATCACATGTTTCCTCCGAACCACGTGGCGCCAGCCGACCGCATCTTTTCAAACTGCTCGCTCACGCACTGTTAGGGGCGGCGTAACACACTCGGAGGACAGCGCTATCCGCTCCTTCCGCTCGCGTGAGCTCACAGACGCGACTGGCTGTAAAGCCGTGATTAATGTGGGAGCACCAAGTACCTCTCATCCCTCCCTTCTGAGAGAGCTCGGACAAAAACCTCTTAAACCTCCGCCTGCGAGAGGTTACAGCATCACCCGGGAATCGAACCAGCGATCTCCGGATGATGAGCACTTTACCACTGGAAGGCGCATCAAGGGAGACCTGGACTAAAATCTTAGACAAATTCTATAATGACATGTTTTAAACGTTAATGATGTAAGTTATCTATTAGCTCAGTGTGAACTTATGCAGAAGATAGCCTCACATAAAGAGACGTATAACAGGAGCAATAGTGTGTCTACAGAGATGATGGTGAAGAAGATGGGAGGGGTTTGCAGCTGGATTTGAGTGACACTTTAGAAATAAGCAACGTAAAAAAATTCTTACCTTTAAATAAATTATACTGTCTAAAAGCTTTACATTGGATCAGTATAGTGGTGGCACGGTGGCGTAGGAGTAAGCACTGTTGTCTCATACCTCCAGGGTGAAGGGTCCGATTCCCACCTCTGGTCTCTGTGTGGAGTTTACATGTTTCCTCCGGGTACTCCGGTTTCCTCCCACAGTCCACAGACATGCAGATTAGACTAATTGGCGTTCCCGAAAATTCTCGTAGTGTGTGAATGAGCGTGTAAGTGTAGTATGTGCCCTGTGATGGATCGGCACCCTGTACAGGATGAACTTGGATCGACTCCAGGCTTCCCCGGGACCTCGTACAGGATAAGCGTTAAAGAAAACACTTATGAATGAATTTCGACATGTATATTTGTTAAAACTTAAACGTATTGTGCTTTTTTTTGTGTGTGTGTGTGTGTGTGTGTGTGTTTTGTATTGTATTGACACTGAGTGAATTATTATTTAAAGTTGGCGTGTCTGTACATTGAAGATATTTGCCAATAAATAATTAGTGTTGATGTAAGATGAGTAATATAACACATCAAGATGGTTTTTTGGAGCTTTTATCTGGCTGTTTGTCTGTTATGCGCTAATTCAAAATACTCATGTCACAAAAAAATATATATACGACCCTGAAAAATAATCAGATGGCGTTGTACATTTTTTTAAAATAAGCACTTATGCCCAAATCTGCTCAATAAACGCAATCTCGCATCTTCTTTCCACGCGCTTCACGGTAACACGTACAATTTTTTGGTAATTCCAAAATGTAACAGATGGCGCTGTACATTTAATTAAAAAAAATAAATTAAATAAATTAAAAAAAAGAAACCCGCCTATGAAGAAGATTGCTCAGCACTGCTGTAGACCCAGCTTTTTTTCTTTTCTTTTTTTTGTACTCAACTTTTCTGTCAAAACATCAATTCATAATACATTGAAAAGACATAGATAGACCACTGATTCACACACTGACCAGTGATAAATTAATTGATATGTTTAATTAATTGTTCTAGTCATTAGAAGTTGGGAGAAGTGTGTCGCTGTGTGTGTCGCTGTGTGTGTTTTACGGGGCACAAGCTTGAGGGTGCTATTTATTAGGCCTGTATAATTAGTGCTGTGTGTCAGTGCATGATTGCTTTTTCCTCCAGAGATAGTGTGCAGCTCTCCTTAGCGAGTGTCAATCCTTTACAAGTTTATAGTTCATAATTTTCTGCTGTTCCCTTCAGAGTAATAAAGTTTTAGCAAAAAAAGTCATAATTTTTTTTTCTTTTTTTTTCCAATGGTACATATTAATTAAAAATTTTAAATTGTGGAGTCGCAAACTCTAATCAGTATTGTTGTGTCAGTATTATGAGGTCTATTAACACCTTTTTTTTCCCCTGAACTTAATACTTATTTAAAAAGCAGAACTCTGCGTATTGTGTTGGAGTTAATAAGCTAGGCATTTCAGTCAAATAAATGAATTAATGATGACCTTGTGCTAGGAACAGGATCTGCAGTTGTTCTAAACAGTATCACTCCGTCCCCTCTGTGTATGACCTTTAAAACTTTTAAATAACTCTCATTAAAATACAATTAAGTGATTGCCTAATGAAGTTAATTTCGCTCGGTACAGTCGTTTAGCATTTCAGCATATTAATCAGGGCTTCCATTGTAAACTTAAAACCATATCCTGATTGTCTACCTTAGTCTACACTTGGAGTGCTTTCAGTAGTTTCAAAAGTCTGGATTGGAGAAAAGTCAGGAGTTTCATTTGGTTTGGTTTCACAGTACACACAAGCACTATTCTCATGGGATTAGTGTTATCTGGGAACCTTCTGTGATTAAGAAGTGACACCCCCCCCCTCCGCCTCCCCCAGATCAGAGTTTCATAGCACGTGATTAGCGAAGCCTGCGGTTTTTCTTTAAATTACTGACACGTCTCCAGGACATGATGTCAAGTGCACTATTTTGAATGGGCTGTTGTTTGGAAATGTCTTGTCATCATAGGACTAGTTGTATGATATAAACGGAAGAGTGTTCCTTACCACATCCTGCTAGACATGTCATCCACCTCCATCTAATCATTCTTTTTGCTTTGGCAAATGGTGAAAATGGTTCATTTTCTGATGGTGTTCAGCTTTCTCTTTCTGCACATTGTATTGTTGTTTGGTGTATAGCGATATCCCCCAGCACCCAAAATGATAACAAAGCACTCCAACGCAGTCTCCATTTTTTGAGGAAGATGGAAAAAAGGCACACAGGGAACAGAAACCTTGAAAAAAAATTATAACCTTATTAAAAATAATAATAATATTCGCACAGGACTAATATTATCTCAGGACCTTGGTGTCCGGCGTAAAACGGTAGGTCATCTGTGGGAGAATTTTTTCTTTACCATTTACAGGCATGGCTGATTTGCATAATTTGTTCCCGGAGTGTACTTGTATATCAAAGCACTCATGTATCAAAGCAAATTTCCCTGTAGGAAATAATGGAAACTCTGACGATTTGTTTCAGAACCCAAAAATATTCATATAAAATGCGCATCGGGGTGTGTGTGTGTGTGTGTTTTGTTGGCGCCTGTGTGTATATGTAAAGACTAGAGGTACAACTTTCACAGACACACACACACACACACTAACGAAAACAATGCTCTGTAGGGAAACTTCTTTAACAAGTACACACACGGTCACAATGTTATAGTAATCAGTACATCGGATGTTGACTTTACGAGTGACGCACACGCACTGAGACCGAGCATGGAAGACAATTACCCATAATCCAGTAGAGTGGGAGGGAGAAGAACTATTGTGTCTCAGTTGTGATCACGTGACGCTTGACAGACAAAGCGCATGCATACTACTCATATATCAAGACCAAGTCAAAATTTATTTTAAAACGTTGCTCGTCTTGCAAAACACTCGCAGACTAAAGGTCCACTGTATTTTTATTTATTTTTTTGTCTTTATTGATTAGAAATATAGTGAAATCTAAAAAAAAAAAAAAAAAGTGTTTCATACTCAGTTTGTGTATCAGATCCAACTCTGTTTATCTTTTTTTTCTTGCTAATCGGTCCAGTTACCCAGAACACACATGGCACTTGTGGCAGCGCTACAGCTCTGGTCTTTGGTTAATGTTTTGCTCCTCGAGGCCTAGTTGGGTTGTTTGTCTCTCTCTAATTAAACTGCACCGTAGTTCACATGAGAGCGGATGGGGAACACCTCGCTCATATGCTCATACGAGTTGTTTTGGAGTGCGAATGCCGTGTGCTCTGTGTGCTCGCCTGCACAAACAAACCACACTGGCGTGTTCTGTTCAAACAGAGTAAATAACTGCGACCTGACATTATGATCAGAACGCATTAATATTATGTTTATGCACACACTCGGTCAGGTGAAATGTGCGTATGTGAGGTAACATAAGTGTTTATATCCTACAAGATTACGTCTCTAATGTAAGTTGGGCTTTGCATTGATGTTCATGAATTTCCGCCCCCAGGATCTACACGATCTACCACACCTTGACTAAATCACTACTAACTTTTTTTTTTTTTTTTTAGTTTTTCTCATGTTCTTCAAATATCCTTAAAGTGTTTAAAAATGTGTCTATTATCCTTGTAGAGTAATGACCTGTCATTCAGTTGATGTTATTTACATTTCAGCAGCACTGAGTACACTTGCTCTTGTTATTTCAGCATGGATCTGGGTGTGGAGCTTCGTGTCCATCACCGTGATCAGCCTGCTGTCCCTGCTGGGCGTCGTGCTGGTGCCCATCCTCAATCAGTCCTGCTTCAAGTTTCTGCTCACCTTCCTGGTAGCGCTGGCAGTGGGCACGCTGAGTGGTGATGCCCTCCTCCATCTGCTGCCTCACGTAAGACCGAATGATCTTTCTGCCTAAAGAGGCTGAGTGACGTGTGTTTAATGACCACTGATCGCGCTACGTTCCGCGATGTCGGGCATAGCGCTAAAGCTCGGGGGTCACGTCTTCTGTCACAGTGCTTTGAGTTTGTGTATTTTTCCGTTTTCAGTCTCAAGGAAGCCATGACCACAGTCACGGCGAGCACGGGCACGAGGCTGACGACACGGATCTGCTCACGGAGTTCGACGGCGTGTGGAAGGGTCTGACTGCGCTGGCAGGAATCTACCTCCTGTTCATCATCGAGCACTGCATCAGGATGATCAAACATTACAAAGACCATGGGGTACGAGGCTATTTCAGACAGCACAGGGGCTGCTGTGTAGGGCTGGGTCGAGGCTATTCAAATCCAGAATCAAGACAGAATAACTCATCAGTGAAGGACTGAGAGAGAGAGAGTGCATAGTGTAGAGTAGAGGCATAAAAAGGACATATTATGTCAGGCACAAACACGGCCTAGTACAAGTAGTGTGTGTGTGAAAGAACAAAGGATCCAGTATAATCGTTGGCTTTAGGATGAACACTGTAATGTATTCAGCTTAACTGGTTATATGATGGAATAATAAAAAAAAAAAAACATAAATATTGACAAAATGGAAGGGGTGTTCGAGTCAAACCAGGACTTTTGATTGTGCAGAATACCAGGACACAGTTATGAGAGTAAAAACTCACTTTATTACTCTATATAATCCCCTGATACACTAATGCACTTATCCCAGCGTTTTTCTCGTGCTTGGACACCATCAAGGTAGAAAGTTTTCTCAGAACGCCAGAGCCATGATCAGACTGCCTGCTTCAAGTCTGAAACTCTGGCCAAACGAGGAAATGGCTTGAAGCGAAGCCAGGACTGTATGGGGGATATGGCAATAAATCGCAGCCGAGGTCCTGTAATGTGCAAGTGGTGTTGGTGAATGATCGATTGTGTGTACAGTTTATACAGATGCAGAAATGCATCTCTTCTGCAAGTCGGTGCAAAGTTATCCCTCGATTATTGACGATCAGGGGTTCCCCTTTTTGCTAAATATTCACAGGAGCGACTTCATTTACAAGGAAGTTCATCACAAGTCCTGGTTTGATTGGTTTGAAAACCAATATTATATAATGTGATTTACTGATACAGTGGGCATTTTTCCACAAAGCAGAAATAGTTTTCTTTAACTAAGGTAACTTGCATTGATTTTACTAAAATGTTAGTATTGCTCACTTGACTGCATTATTTCCAGTTTAGTTAATCCCATATCACTATTTAACACAAAGAAGCATTCAGCCGTTTGTAGACTGATTGATTAACTGCTGGTTGAAATATCCAGAATTAGAAGAAAGCATCAAAAACACACATCACCCTAATGCAGGTATTTTTTTTTAAGAAAAGGATAAAATGTACAAAAAATGGTGATTCTGTTGTTGTTTTCCTGAAGTATTCATATGGTTTTGCTTGCGCAGGGCGGCTTGTGTCGGAGGAAAAAGAGAGGTGAGGATGGGAAGATCGGGAAAAAGCTGTCAGACCACCAACTAAACAGGCGTTCAGATGCGGAGTGGATGCATTTAAAACGTTTAGATGAGGGTAAGTCCTTTACCAGGATACTTAAAAAAAAATAAATAAAAAAAAACTAGAAGACTTCAAATGTGATTTAGATCTATTGCATTTTGCAGACATCCTTTGAGAAAGACTTTTTTTTCTAACTGATTCAGAAATCTGCTTTTTCGCAATCAGCTTCCCAGAGCGACACGCCGATGATGGAACCGCAGCCTCCAGATTCTCCCAGCAAGACTCCTCTGGCCATCACGGACACGGAGCAGTCTGCAGCCGCAGAGGAAACCAGCAAGATGGTCAAAACAAAGAAGCACGGCCACGGTCACGGCCACTCGCATCAGGGCCACTGCCACTCGGAGAAGGAAATGAAAGATGCTGGCATCGCTAGCATCGCCTGGATGGTCATCATGGGAGACGGCATGCACAACTTCAGTGATGGGTTAGCTATAGGTAAGGCTTGTTGAAATGTCAAGAAGTTTACTGTATGTTTAGACTAGAAACAATGACAAAAACAGTAATCAGCACAAATGCCTGTGTGAAATCTGGCATATTAATATAAAGCCGTGATAAAGAATGCTGGAAAGTAGAGGTGAATAAATGACTAATAAAAATATCTGTGGGAAAAAGATATATACAGTAAGAAACAGTCAGGGAAGTAGAAGTGTATTACAGATTATTTAATCAACACTTAGAGTTAATTAATTGTTATTTTAATATGTAATCTAAATATCTAATATCAAAGTTTATTGTGACCTATTAAATAACTGTTGATATTTAACCGTCTTGTACCTCAGCAAGGTTTAAAGCTCAAATCTGATTGGTCAGAAATTGTGCATTATTTTCATTTATCAGCAACGGCTTGGACAGTAACTTTGGCTGTAACATGAATAGTAGGTTTTGGTTTATGCCCTTGTATAATACAGTTGCATTGTAAACATGGATATTATGGCAATATTGAGATTCTTTTAAACAAGAAAATATAAAAATAGGGGCAGGGGTAGCTCAGAGCGCTAAGGCACTGAGTTACTAATCCAAAGGTCAGTGGTTCGAGACCCAGCTCCACCAGGTTGCCATTGTCAGGCCCTTAACCCTATCTGCTCCAGGGGCGCTGTATCATGGCTGACCCTGGTTATACTGGGATATGCAAAGAAAGCATTTCACTGTGCAAAAATGTATACTTGACAAATAAAGGCTTAACTTAATCGAAAATTAATCAAAACCAACATTCAGAACCTTTTATCGATGGACCGTTCCCTTAAAACAAGGTATCACAACATCCCATAGGTGATGATAATTGACTTCAACTTGATTATTAAAGCTTTTACTCCAAATTCTTGGGATTTTCTTTTGTTAAAGATGTTTGTCATACACAGACTCATTCTTTAACATTAAAAGACCAGTTCAAAGAAATCACTGAAAGTCCCAATATTGCCATGACATTCATGTTCACGGTGAGTATGTAACCTGACCCAGGCGTAGTATCATTAGTAATAAGCCAGCTAATACCAAAGAGGTGTACAGCCGACACTGGCCAATCCTTAATTATCCTAAAAATAGTCCCAAAAATGTGTAGAACAAGGAAATGGCTAGCTGTGGTTTCCACTGGTTAATCTGGTTTCCTCCAACAGTCCATAGACATGCAGAATATGATAATTCTGCGTTACCAAATTGCCCGAAGTGTGTAAATGAACGTGTGTGATTGGTACCCTACCTCATGCCCAAACACTCCAGAATAGGCTCCAGTCTTTTCATGAAACTGTACAGGATAAGCGGTCGAATGAATGAACTAAAAATGTACGATTTATCTGATTTATTTAAGATCTGTATTCTGTGTTACAGGTGCCGCGTTTAGTGCCAACATTACGGGGGGCATCAGTACATCTGTCGCTGTCTTCTGCCATGAATTACCTCATGAACTGGGTAGGTTGTTTATCAAAACCAGCTGTCATTCGTTCAAAACGTACAGTGTATTACCATTAGTGAGCTTGAACAGACATCTGAGAAGAAGTGTTACCCATCTTTGTCATAATTTTAAGTAAAAGAAAAAGCATGCTATTAGTCATTTAAGCTTAGGTAAGTGTTCGACTTCGAGTTAGCATTTACACTGACATTTACAGAGTTTAGCAGACGCCCTTATCCAGGGAGACTTTTTTTTTTTTTAAGTGCTTTGTAGTCTTTATCGAAAAAAAAATCATCCTACTTCACTAGGTCAAGGACTAGGAGAACCATCAGTTCAGAAAAGCCTGCTAGTAGAGCAAGAACGGGAATCACAAGCTCAAGGGATTGTTAGTAGAGTAAATATTTCATAATTCACCTGCTTGGTGAGGAGGTAAGTGTCTTCTAAAGGCCCTCAAATTTGTGCTAAGTACTCTGGGACAGATATTTGTTGTTGTAAAGCAGCGTGGAGATTCTCTTCAAAATCATCGCACTGTTCTGCTTGTGGTTGTCATGAGCCATGTCTTAAATAAAATGTAATCTAGAAAACAGCTTGCATTCATAGCAGGTTTATTATTGCTGGCGTTGTTACAGGTTTACTCTGTCATAGTGTATTATTCGATGCTTATTGCAATAGTGGCTTTTTTTTTTTTTTTTGGTATAAAATTTTGGATTGGATTTTGATTTTTTTTTTCCCGATTGAGTTCTTTCCTTCAGTGGTATTTTTATTTTTTTTATTTTTCAAAAATATCTTTAAAATAAATATATTTCTAATGAATAATATTCTTTTAAAATAGGGGATTTGATCTGACGCTGTGTTTAAAAGTATGTGAACACCTGACCGTTGCGCTCATGTTCAGTGAATGTCTCATTCCACACGGTGTATCGTGTATCAAGGGGCATCGTCACACTGCAACAGGTTTGGACCTCTCGGGTCCAGTGGAGGGAAACACTGGTGTTACAGCGCACTAAGACATTTGTACAACTGTGTGCTTCTAACTCTGTGGTTTGTATGAGAGCCACATGTCCGGGTAATGGCCAGGTACAACCAACATGCTAAAAAAATGCCCAGATATACTGTACACAGTAGTTAAAATCATGAGTAATGTTTAGAGAGAGATGTATTCGAGAAAGTAGTTGCTGGTAGTGGCTTCAGACATCCCGACCCTGCTGTATTTAGTAAAAGGAAGGTTAAGCTGTCCTTAAGGATGCTGCCAGTCACTATGAATCACTCCTATTGCTTTCCTGCAACAATACCATGCTGTAAAATTTCTCCTGCTTGTGTGAGTAATGGCTTTTCATTTCCAGTGATGCTTCTTGCATCCAATATCGATTGATCACTTCGTCCGAGACATCAGCTGGGGAAAAGAGAAGTCCCATCTATCTCTCCGTGTGCATGTGCCTCCTTTCATGTTTAAATGGAAGCAAAACAAACAGAAGCCGAAATGGCAATGCCATAGATCGATCAAGGCTGAGACAACAACAACAAGAAACTCAAATATTCTGTAGTGTTTGAAGTTATATGAATGAAACTCAGAATATGAGTTTATTTTTGGGGGAATAAATAGAAGCTCATTTGTATTCTACAGTTACGGTCACTCATCAGGAGCATGAAAATTATGGCAGTATTCACTCCTGGTATTCCTCTTGAGAAGTATACTTGTATAACATAGTGTATATCTTTAATGGAAGAAAACCTGAAGAGACCATGTTTTAATTTATTTGGGTTTTCCGATCAAAACTATACACTTACCCGCTTAGATTATTTATTGAGTTGTGCTTAAAGTCACAAAATGTCTTTTAACTTGCCAAGCCTAAAGTCTTTTAACTTCCTGATATCGATGATGATTGTCTACAGCTGGTAGCTTCTCTGTGCAACTTAGAAGAGATTTGTTTGACAGCACTGATCGGATTGACCAACACACCATTCAATTGAAAAGTCCAAGGAGCTCAGTACAGATCGGAGAAGAAGTATGGTAGTCAGAAATGTTTATTTCTAAACAGCACCAGGTTCTCTGTCTACAGTCGGTCTACAAAAAAAGTATGTGACATTACTCAGCCTCCAGACATCGTCCGCCAGTGGAGCTGGTGTACTGAATAAAGTGGTAAGTATAATGAAAAAGGGGGACTACTTCAGGATTCCCAATCTCAGATAATCAGCTTCGCAGTTGAAACTTGGACAAGATTGAGTGCTCCAGCAGGAAAATGACCACAAACGGGCCTCAAAAAAAAAAAAATAGACAAAACTAGTTGTCGAATGAATAAACCAGGCTAAAATTAAGCCTTTGGTGACTTAACCCTATTGATGAACAGTCAGGTCTGCATCAGGAAACCAACACATTTAATTGAGCTCAACTAATTCTGGCAAGTGGAGAGGTCAAAAATCCAACAAGTTTCTATACCTGTAAAAAGAGAAAAAAACTCAATTGCCGTGCCACGTTCATGATAAGTGCATGTAAACTTCTGACCACAACCGTATACTTGTTTCTGTATGTCTGGGATTTTTTTTGTTGAATGACTTTGACTAGCTTGTATTGTTGTGTTTATATTTGTGCCATCCTAAGGGAATGACGGGTCTGCCAGCACCTCTTTTACGAAGCACGACACTGTGGTAATGAGTGCTCTTTTGCACCTCGAGGCACAGCTAATTTCCTTTGCCGACTGTTTTAATTGTGCCTGTCGACACGAGGGAAGGCAAGAGCTAGCACACAAGCGCCACACAGTTGAGGCTTTCACGTCTCCGCCGCTTTTCCTGAGATGGATTGATGCATGAGAGACACATTAATGCATTTTAGACAGTAATTAGCAGGGAAGGAGGACAGGACACATGGCGTAACATGAATCTAGGCCAATAATCGACTCTTTTGGCGTTTTTTTTTTTTTTTTTTTTTTAACTCCATCTTGCTCAGGGATTGAAACCGAGTGCCAGTTGGCTGTGTTCATTTTTAGCATTTGTGTCTTCATGATGAGTGCAGTGGAAGTGTGTACACACTCACTAAGTTGTGCTGTGTGGTGGTGTGATGAATATCTCTGACACCGTGCCTTTTCTTGCCTCTAGGTGACTTTGCGGTGCTGCTGAAGGCCGGTATGACAGTAAAGCAGGCTATTGTGTACAACCTGCTGTCAGCTCTCATGGCCTACTTCGGCATGGTGATCGGCACAGCTGTGGGTCAGTACACACACAACGTCACAAGCTGGATTTTTGCCATCACTGCTGGCATGTTCCTTTATGTGGCCTTGGTGGACATGGTGAGTTTTTATACACTCCTCAGGCGTTACGGAAGAAAAAATGACATTTAAAGCTGCAATTCCTGTTGATGTCTAAAGCGCAGACATGTTTTGTTTTTAAAACTATGCAGATGTGGATTATATTTTCAGACAATTGTAATACAGTGGAACAACAAAAAATGCATTTAAACAGTTAAGTTGTCTTCTAGATGCCAAATGTGCCTGAATTTTTATTCAATCTAAAATCAACGATATCTAAAGTAAATTTGGTTCTGTTGTCCAGATGCCCGAGATGCTGCACGGCGATAGCGAAGATCACAAGCGCTGCCAGCTGGGACACTTTGTCTTGCAGAACGTAGGCATGCTCACAGGTTTCGCCATCATGCTGCTCATCGCCATCTTCGAGGACCGTATAGTGTTTGACTTCGACTTCTAGCTTCATCTCCACGCCAGCAGCGTCCTCCCTCACAACATGGCACGAAGCATCCTCACGTCTCAGTTCGTGTCCTTGTGTCTTCATTTGCTCTCTACGAGGGCCTCTGTGGCTTATAACGGACCAGCAGACAAGAACATTTACAATTCGGCTTCATTTTCCCCTTCGGTCTAGTTTGGGTTTAAAACCCGAGTAAGCACAATACAGATGCAGAAACATGCAGTAAACGTCTCTCTCTGTCCTCAAAAGCTCAAAGCGCATGTCTCAGTGCTTGTCTTAACACGTGTATCAGTACGCGAGCATCATCTAAATATCATATCAGTGAGAAGGAAGTTGAGAGAGGCAGCTAGCGCAGACATCCATCCGTCTAAGTCTAGTAGTGCAGAGTTGTCGTTGTTATTTGTAGCGCACTTGCAAGCCCATTCATGAAGAAGTGTACCGTCTCTTGTCGTGTTTTGTCTCATGTTGTCATGTTGTGGCTAAAGAGCCACTAAAAAAATCTTTAAATACTGTCCCAGGAACGGACGGCAGTCATTGTTTGCAAAAAAAAAACAAAAAAAACGGACTAAAAACTAGTCTTAGTCTGCTTTTTAGCAGAAGTTGTGTAGATTTGAGTGCTTTTCATTATGCTGTAGTAATTCTACTGTCCCTAGTTGGAGGAAGCGCACTACTTTTACGACTCCCTTCAAATCCTTTCATCAGCAAAACCTGTAAAGCCATCCGTTTCTATCTGTCTGAGTGTCTGAGTATTAGTTTAAAAAAAAAAAAGAAACGTGCACAGTGTTTTAAAACAAGGTTAGAATACTATAAAAGTCAAGCTGCTAAGGAGTAGTGTTTTGTTAGCATCAGCCAGATCACCACACAAGATATTTATTAGTTAGTGTCAATCAATGAACCCATACTAATTGTTTTTTGTTGTTGTTTTTGTTGTTTTTTGGTTCATAAGGAAAAGGGTTTAATACTGCTTGTCATTACTGTAATTACCGCTCTTTCTTTCAGGTTATTATACTGGTCGAATCAAGGTTATTATTACATTTCACCCAGGGTGCTATCTACATATGTTTATCATGAAAACAATCAGAAACAGTTCTTTGACAGCAGTTAATAGATTTATCATGTAAATGCAACAGTTTGTCTGTGGCTTCTCTGACAATCCAAACTACCAGGTTAAAATATCCAAACTCCACCTCGTCTGTTGTTAGGCTAACTTGCACTTCAAATTTCACATATTTCACGTCCTTGTCATCTAAACAAATGGTGGATTATTATTATTTTTATTTTTTTCTGTAATACGTCATACTATTTTGAGAACACTTGCCACAGAACTGCACTCATGAACTTTTCCACCATACATTCCATTGGCTGTGGTGTGTGCTGCTCGATTAGCTAACAAAGATAACACTCCTATTCTTTGATATGTTCTTTTGAATGTATGTATAAAGATCAGTCGCCTTCATTTTACCGACATTCTCAAATGGACCTGAAACATGCATGTGGCATGAGCTGAATGGAACAAACTTTTCTTTTTTTTTTTTTTCCCCCTCCTGTTTTGGTCAGTGTTCAATTTCTATTAAATAGAGTATGCTGAATATTGAGTGTTTTGTTGGTTTTGCTTCACGGTTATTTGTGCATGATAAAACATCAGCACTGTGAGGTAGACTTTGGGGCAGGAAGTGATGAAGAAATGATTTCAGTGTTCACCTTGATGATGCTGTAGTTTGATCAGTTGAACCAAAGCAGAAGGTGGTTCAAACTTTTACTTTAAAGGAAAAAAAAAAAACCACGAGAACTTGCCTCAAGGCATGTAATATGATTAACAAGATCTTGTATAACACTCATTTCCATTTTAATTTCCAACATGGTAGTGCAGCTTGTATCTGGAAAAAAAAAATCATAACAGTAATACTAAAATGTCTTTTTTTTTTTCTTTCTTTTTCTTTTTTTTTACCTCAAAAATACTTCCTTGCTTTAAAGATGAGAAAAATGTGAAGGATCTGACCTTGTTTTTTTTTTTTATGTTGTTTTGAAAGCCTGGGTGTATAAATGTCTTGGTCACAATAGTCTTGCTGATATCTCTGTCTAGAAATAAAGGGGTAACACCAACTTTTGTTGTGTTTTTAGCCTGACAGGTTTAAGGATTTTCCCCAAAAAGAATAAAGGCAATTTAAGGATCTGTAATGGAAGTAGTGGGTGAAGTCTGCCACTTTAAGTAACCTGAAAAAAAATAACTACTTTTTTCAGCTGTCATGTGAAGAATCTGAATCCTCTGATGTTGATTATGAGCTGGACCTGAATAAGTTTTCTGGGTTTTTTCATTACAATAAAAATGCATTGAGTGTGTGAACAGTATGAGCCGACAGCAGAGAACAGACATTTTTTATGTTTTTCTTTTAAACAGTTTAATTATATGTAGTGTTTGTGAAATGGGTAAATGTTAGTATAATTGCTGGATTGAATATGCCACCATTACAAACTGCTTCTTTGTGAATCCAGCTGGCAGAACAGAACAACTCCACGCCGATTCTAGTGCTCCGTTGATACGTCTGAGTTGCGTCTCATTGTGATGACATAATTGGTGGGCTGGCCCGTGGTGGACAGTGTCCCCCCTGTCTGAAATGTAGCACAGGTGCTTAGGGATGTCCTGCTTCTTTATGGGCTTGAGCTGAATCTATAACCGAGCTAATCAGTGAGGAGAAACATTTTATATGCACACAAGTCAGACAATCTGCTCCTGATGTTTTCAGATTCAGGTGCAAAATCACAATATTTAAATCTGTATTTTTTGTTACTATTTGTGTTTTATAGCTGGGAATTTTCCTTCCATTTTCCCTCCAAACATTTAAACTATACAGCATTAACACTCTGAAATGGTGTAAATGATCGAGAAATGTTCAAACTAAGGCTTCTGCAAAAAATTAAATCTATACGTTTTTGTCATTTCACTGGGACATTTAACTACAGTATATGTATCACTGTGCATCACAGGTGTTCTTACAATCGTTAATTACACTAACTGTCGATCACATCAAGGGTGAAAAGAAGAGGAGAGCAGCTGTTTGCCAAAAACCAGTCATGGAAGCACATTCAGCATGAAAAAATGAATCTGATAGCATTGTGTCATCTGAAATAACACTTTGTCTAATTAGCAATTGCTTTTAATTCATTCTGAATCATCTCTGAACCAAGGATGAATCCCAAATAACTCTCTGAACAAGGGATTGTACACCCTACCACACTAGTTTTACATTTAACCCCGAAACCTTAGAAGCTGATATTTTAACGCAGAATAAATGCTAAATCTTTTACGTTTCTCAGGACTGTCCGCCACCTTCATGGTTTATTCTTCTCAACTTTTGGCTACGCAGTACCAAGACGAATTTAAAACTACTTTCACTTCACTGTTAATTACATCAGTCACAGAAGGAAGGATATGTGTTGGTGGAGCAAAATAACTGTTTAAATGAACAAATCATAATCTGTTGATAACAAATGGCGCGTGTATAACTGTTACATAAAAGCATCGCACTTGAGGTCATGCTGTTGTGCTGCTCGTCAGTATGGGTCGAGCTGTGCCCGGGTGCCAACGAATTTTAAAGTAGCTTGGTCATGAACACAGCATCAGTGCTATAATAACAGTTAGCTGACGCTTTAGTGCCAGCTGGCCACATGCGAGATACTGGAATGTGTCTGTAATGTATTGAATCATTTTTTTTTACTGTTAAAGTTTAGGTGAATAGTAGGAGATGAATAAATAATAAAAAGATAAATGAAATTCATACAGTTTTTAACCTTCAGGGGCAATTTAGGGTTTTGGTTATTCATATAGTCCAAAATACCCAAGGAGAATCTTATTTTAAAAGCTGTTTTCACCTTGAAGATTTAGTTAAACTAGTTATTATTATGTCTTGGATAAAATACTGTATTAATAAACCTGGCTGTTACACCATATAGGTCTTAGTAAAATATATTATTTAAATGTTACAAAGAAAACTGTTTATAAAATCAGGTCCTTTTGCCGAACTCCTGATGTAAACCATAACCCAAACAGCCTAGGTAGTTTTATGTCTTTGTGGGATCTAAATAAGTGTCAGTTTTGAGTTGCCAAGATATTTGGTTAATTTACAATAAGCAAAATTTGCAGCTTTTATAAAAATAAAAAAAAACTAAAAACAAGCCATAAGATTTCCTTTAGTTACCGCGGCTAAGTCTAGGATTAAGCGTTAATTATCTCAATTGATAATGTGTGTGCACATGTCAGTTGAAAGCCAGTAAAAAGCTTTATTATAATATTTTAGCTTCATGTTAAATTTGGATTCTTGGAATAAATCACCTTGGATTTTCTGACTATTAAACAGCAACTGGTGCGTATTTCAGCAGCATGAGTCTGAGGGAGGAAGTCGCATTATACGGTATGTTTGGGGGGAAAAAAACAGTATATCCACCTACTGCAATAGTCATACACTTTTTTATAACTTCGTAATTGGAATGTCTTCCAATCAGTCTCGAACAAAGACAAAGTCAACTTTTTTTTTTTTAGTTTCTGAGCTGAAATGGCTTTATGCCTTTCAAAAGCCCCAAGATAACACCCAGCAAGACAAAAGCTCACCATGTGTGTTTTGTCTCCTGGGTCACAGCAGCTATAATTAATCATTCGGATACTCAGTGTAGCAAAGGCTTTTGGGTATTGTACAGAGATGAAAAGCGTTGCCTCCCAGGAGCCGAGCCACATACTGTCTGGAGGAACTCTGTTATCCTATCCTCCCCCGTGTGCTGTGTTTGTACTGCAACACATTTCCAATTCGCCATGTTTACATGACTTTGCTGAGAAAGTTGCACGTTGATCATGCAACAGAAACTTGGAGGGATCTCTCAGCCGGTCAGGGATGTAGTAGTTTATTCATTTAGCCCTTTAATGCCAAGTTTGAACAAGCACCCTCGTGTACTGAAACCTCCACACGACGCGTGAGCTCATCTCGGCCACATTGAGATGTTTACAGGATAAGTTGTAAAGTTCTCCTGCACAAAGTCTGCAAAGGGGAAATGTCAATCAAATGATCAACACCATCATAAAGTAGGCCACGGTGATAAAAATGTCATGTAATACCAGTCTTCTGGGATTGATACTGCATGACTCTGGAGATACAGCCTAAATCTTTTTTTATTTCTTCAATGGTTTGTTGGAGAAATGAGCAGAACATTTTCAGCTTAGATATATCCACACACTAGTACCTTAAAGTTAGATCAGGTATCCTGGCACTCAGGCTATTGATGTGCGAGTCTCAAGTTTTAGTAATAGAAACACTAAGTTATTTATTTTCTCTAACAGCAGCTGTGAAAACTTTTTTTTTTTTTTTCTAATCAATATATTAATTTCTATAGCAGTATGTTTACAGAGATGGTATAGTGGAACCTCAACATAATCAAAACTAATACAACATATGTGTGTATACATTGAGGGCCAATATATATATTATATTACAGTATATAAGTTGGTTTGGGGATCTGAGGATCTGTGTTCAAGACCCGCTGTCACTGGGTTGACACACCCGATTACTACCCAGCCACTGCAGGTTCAAGGCCCAGATAAAATGGGAGTGTTGCTTCAGGAAGGGCATCCAGTGTAAAAACTGCGCCAAGTTGTCGTGCAGATTGATGGTCTGCTGTGGTGATCCCTCGATGGGAGCAGCCGAAAAACTAACAACATACACACTATTTGAACAAAACTGCAATGACATTGTATCCAAATACATTTGGTACTTCAATATGGAGTTGGTCCATTCATTCTGTAGAGCATTTTTCAGGTCAGGCACTAATGTTGAAGGAGAAGGCCTGGCCTGGCCGTTCTAGTTCATCCCAAAGGTGCTCGATGGGGTTGAGGTCACAGGGGCCAGTCAAGTTCTTCCACATCGTGGAACTCATCAAACTATGTCTTTATGACCCTTGCTTTGTGGACTGGGGTTGAGTCATATTGGAATAGAAAAGGACCTTCCCCAAACTGTTTCCACAAAAGTGGATGCATAGCATTGTCCAAGATGTCTTGGTAAGCTGAAGCATTAAAATTGTCCGATAAGGGACCTGAAATCAATAATTAACAGTTTTGGAAAAATACTTTTATCCATCCCTTTTCCTGTTTGCCTGAGCCTCATCATTCTAAATAAATATGCTCTATATAATAAACTACATACTACCACAAGATGTTTTGACAAAAATATGATCAATTGTGTGTTTTTATTGTCTGAAGCACCCGCATGAAGGAGTTCTAACCTTTCTGGAGGACAGTCTAATAGGGTGATGTCAGCATGACAGTGCTGTATGTGATTTATGTTTTAAATTTTACCCTATTGATTAACCCTACACAAGCTATCAGGGTGATGCACAGTATGTAACCAAGCCTAAGGAAATAAATAATGAATAAGGAAATTATGAATACTTACCATGGGCATGGTGTCATGGAGGACCTTGGGGTAAGGCTTTGCCAGGAGCTTTTTTTTCTCTGTCCCAGCGTGCCCCATCCAGGAACAAAGTATGAATGTAGATGCCTGCCAGGGATGGTAGAGACACCATGGGTTTTATAAACACCCACAATCATCAACTGCAAACATGCTAGGTCTCTCTCGAACCATCTCTCTCACTCTCACTATCTCACACACACAGAAACACACCCTGAGTTTAGCCTGAAGAAGAAGCCCTGGGGCAGACATTAAGGACTCTGAAAACTTGGTAAACACTAGTATATACCCACACACACACACACACCAGCTGTCAATCTGTGTGCGTGCGTGTGAGTGTGTTCCTGCATGCATGCAGCCCCCTGAGGAACAAGAGCTTCATCACATGCTGATGAACGAGCGACAGGGGTCTGATGTAAAAGAGCGAGGTAATGTTGACTCTGATTGATAGCCCGTGGGCACGGCAAGGGGTTAATGCGTCCTCTCTCCTCATAACCCCCCCCCCATCTCTCAACTCCTCTCCTCTGTTCTGTCATGTTCACTCAGGTTTTAGTCTTCCTTAATCCCTTTATTCTCCATGTATATATTCCTATCTCTGTTTGTCCCTCTGTTTGTCTATCGATTTCTGTCTGTATGTAGGATATATAGTCTGGAACGCCATATGTTTCTCTATCTTTATTAATCCACCCATATCTCGCCATCTTTTCCTCCATTCCAACCAACCACTTTAATAGGAACACCTTCATACTGTAACTGCTCGTTCCGGAAATGATCCCATCAACATACAAGAATAAAGATAAAGGTCTTTAGTTAATGTTGCTGTCAAAAATGTGGACTCAATGACATCTTCCTGAGAAACCAGTGGCCTCCTGGGTTGTTCACAAATGAGAATCTATAGACTTTTACACTATTGTGTGAAAAAAAGGCACTGTGCAGTGTGTGCCAGTCCTGTGAACAGAAACACCTTCATAATGAGTGACAGGTCAGAGGAGAATAGCTACACTGGCTCAAGCTGACAGTCGACCATGGGAACTCAAATCATCACTCTCGATCACATATAACCTCGAGGAGCAGAAAAACAACTCAGAATAGTCTTATGAAGGAGATCCTGCCTCGTATCTACTGGTCCAAACTGGTGTTGTTTGTATAGTGGTGTGATGTGGGAGATCTTTTCTTAGTACACACTGGACCTGGTAGTACCAATCGGAGCATTGTTTGAATGTGACAGTCTGTGTGATTATTGTTGGTGTGATATGTTCATGTTTATGGTCACAGTTTTATAATAGCTTTAATTCCACCATGATAAGACATCATGTCACACTCTGGTTCAAGTCTCGGACTGTACTTCAGTGACTGCTACGGAATCCACATGGCATCGCCAGAGTAATTAAAGCCAAATACTCGAGATTTAAAATCAAATTAAAGTCTTTAGAGGAAAAGTCATCTTTATAATCCATGCTGAAAAGCAGCCAGCTTGAAGCCTGTGTGAATGCTAACGAGTTATTTACAGGAATGTGATAATCTACACATTAAACCAAACATCAAAAAGCTTACTACCTTGTAGTAGTGATTACACGGGATTATGATTAGAGTGCATGTTCAAATCAGATGGTGAGCATGTGACTCCCCCTTCCCCTCCCCCTGCCCCCAGCTCTTACTGTACGCTGGAATTCTCCGTTTTGTCTTTTAAATGTTTTTGTCAACTCTACAGCATCAGGAAGTATGAATTCATCATAAGAACAAGTACTCATCCAAGTACGAGTGCAAGTGCTTATTAAGATCCGTTTCATTCATGCAGTTGTGTCAATTTAATGAAATCTCATTTACATTTCAGAGGTAACAAAAATAATATTGCTATGACACCGTTTATTATCACACATCAATAATTGCAAGGGAAATGTGTGTATGTACTTTAGGATAATTACTGCTCAGCTAAGCATTTCTCATTAAAAGGCACTGAAAAGCCAAACCTGTAAACACATCTGTAACTGTATCTCGACAGAGACAAGAAGTGCTCTCCGAGGTTCGACTAAACACGACACAACATTTGGACAGGAAAAAGATGCATGCTGCTGCAATGCTCTCACTTCTGTATGATTGTCAGACATTGGAATAGAAAAAAAGTAGATAATTAAGAGAACATTTGCATATATACTGTGTGCCTAATTACTTGCTCGCGGTAGACGAGTGTGAGCATTTAACAGCTGGCTGAGTTTGGTGTGGGGTTGTGGGTTAACTGCATCAAGTTGTGTGCTCACTCACTCACTTATGGACTAGAATGCTTAATCCTGCTTATAGGGTTGTTTAGGCCTGGAGCCTATCCCGGGAGACTTAGGGCATGAGGCGGGGTACACCCTGGATGGGGTGTCAATCCATCGCAGGGCACACACATACATATACTCATTCACACACACTTCAGGACAATTTGGGAACACTAGTTAGCCTAATCTGCATGTCTTTGGACTGTGGGAGGAAACCGGAGTACCCGTAGGAAACCCACCAAGCACGGGGAGAACATGCAAACTCCATGCACACAGACCCTGAGGCGGGAATCGAACCTGGACCCTGGAGGTGCAAGGCACCTGTGCTAACCACTATGACACAAGTTGTGCATTTATGAAAAGATGGTTGCCTCTACCAGAATTTGTGTGTCAAAATGTGAAACAAGCTAATAAGTATAATAAAGTTTACCTTATTACTTATTATACTTTGCCTTTTCCCTGGTATAATCTCTATATACTGTAGTAGGCATGCATTATCTGAAACCACTTATAATAACATCTCTGTAATTCTTTTATACAGGTAAAACACCCAGTTTTTGTTAACTATACTGTCAAATTCAACATTACGCACAGACACATTTCTTTCTTGCAAATTCATACACTGTGTGAGATTTCATTTTCTGCCTCATAACTAAAGCGTTCTACTGCCCTCCTGAGGCGCAGATGATATGCCACCACATCATGTTCAGCTCAGGTAAATATACAGCTATTTTGGAGTTTACCTCCAGGTCTGGCACGTACTGTAACTCAGCACAGCCTGAGCTCACCTGTAAGAGCCAGGGCGTCTCTAGGAACTTGTTGACGTTTCCTCCAAGAGGTTTCAAGCTCGGGTACGACTTTGTCATCCACATTTCTGGAACATGGCACAGCAGCACACACAGAAAAAAGTAAAGCTCATGCACATACTGTGTGGACACCTAAATGAAACATACTGCTTAAACCTTAAGAAAGTCCATTTCTAAATTCAAAACATGTTTTAAGAATTTTAAAGAAGTGTGCTTTCTTTTTTCTCAGTTATCTGAGACCTGAACACCTTTGGTATACAGTGGAACTGGAGTCTCCTCCTCAACATCATTTAGAATTTGTTCACTTTTTTTTGGATAAAACTGTAAGGTTTAGTTTTATCGAAAGAAGTGAACAAATTCTTCACTTTTAGGCCTAAAAGCTAATATAGAATTTGTTCACTTTTTTTGGATAAAACTGTAAGGTTTGCCTAAAAGCAAGTTTTATCCAAAAAAAAAAAAAAAAGCGACAAACTCTTCTTCACTAACTCAAGTCTGGTGTTGCTCAGGACTCAGGACCTACTGTAAATGGCCTATATGGTCAGGTACTGATGTTTGGGATGTTGAGGAGGCTCCGATACAATTGTGCGCTTTTACCTTTGTGGTAACAGTTTGGTGAAGAAACTGTAAAATATAAAAAATTAGCTGCTTATATATAATAACTACTATATACCATGGTAAAGGTACATTTAGGCATTTGGCTGATGCTCTTATCCAGAGTGACTGACAAAAGTGCTTTGAAATTTCCATCATTGGATAGATCCATACACCGGTTACTAGTTTACTACCTATAAGTACCATCAGTCAAACACTGTAGGTCTTTACGGACATTTAGAGGTATTTCATTCCACCACCTTGGTGCCAGAACAGATTGTGGTATCAGTCGAGCATTGCTGGTACTATTGGCAATGCAGGTGCCACTGGACTACCAAGGTAAAATTTCCTTTGGGAAAACTTTCAAGGAACCTTAGAGGAACCTTGAATGAATTTTAGGGGCTCAGTGGAACCTTAAATAAATGGAGTTTTGGAGACTGAGGAAAGCTTTGAGACCCGTCTGAATCTCAGAGAAACCTTAGGACACCGTTAAGATAGCTTGTCCACACCTTTTTTTCCCTCAGTTATAAAGCCTTTGATAATTCTGTACAGAACACTGTGATATTGGCTTGACTTAGCTGTGACTTCGAACATTTACAGCACTAGTCTGTTCAACGTTTAACATTTAAGTACTTTTAAATCCTGTTGAACTGTAATGATGGTAAAGAGGATTTATAAGCTCACTCACTCATCATCGTCTATTCTGCTTTATCCTGTATTCAGGGGGGCCTGGAGCCTATCTCAGGAGCCAATCCATCGCAGGCCACACACACTCACACACTACTGGCAAATTGGGGACGCCAATTAGCCTAATCTGCATGCCTTTGGACTGTGGGAGGAAACCAACCAAGCACAGGGAGAACATGCAAACTCCATGCACACAGAGACGGGAATCAAGCCTGGCCGGGAATCAAACCCGGACCCTGGAGGTGCAGATATATAAGTTGATTTAGTAAATAGTCTTAAAATGCTTTTTTAAAATTCTTATATGTTTTATTTCAGAATTCAGGAATGCATGTATTTGTGTTTATTTCCTCCATGAATAATGTATTGTAAACTAGCAAGTCTGAATTAATTAGCCTCATGGGAGTTTCCACTTGGCAGGAAAGCTAACTGGTATTGAGAAGCTGTCAGTACTAAGAGCAGATTTTGTACTTCTTTGAGATAAAAGTGTGCCTGAAGTTACATTGTATTCAAATCGCCTGCTGAAATGCCACGCGTGTGTGAGCTGCATAAAACTTGCATATTGCTTAAAGAAACAGCATTTTAAAGTTGAACTTTGGCCAACTGTCTCCATGTTCGCCCTCAGACAAAATTTAATCTAACAAGAGCTCATATGGCGAGGCTGTGCGCAAACAGCAGCCGAGATTAAAGGACGGCCGCCTCTTCATCTTCTCCAGAGGATGCGGAGTTAACAAGCGCAGGAAAGCGCAGCGATGTGAAAGAGAAAGAGACGAATGGAAAAGGGAATAGAGAGGCTAAAAATCATGAAATGAGAAGGGGGGAAAAACAGAGTGACACCCTGGGGCAGGGTTCAAGCAGGGAGTTGGAGGAGATGAAGAGGATTATATTAGGGTTAGATTATAGGATCATGGGCCACAGGGTGTATTCAGAAGTGCTGCTCTCTCATCAAGACAGAGGACAGCGTTAACCAGGATTGGAGCTGTCAACCAAACAGCAGGAGGAGATCCAGCACAGGTACAGAATCTTCAGGGCCAGGCACACTAACAAGAAGTGTGACAAAAAAACACTAGGACAGCTGTCACACACTATTTATTTAAAATGTACTTATTAAAATTACATAGTACTTTATGAGGCTTTCCCTGTACGACATCGCAGGAGGCCAGGACCCTATCTCAGGGGACTCGGGGCACAAGGCAGGATACACCCTGGATGTTACGGCAACCTATTACATTGTGAAAGCCTGCACACATTCACACACTAAGGGCAATTTAGAAGCACCAATTTGTCCAGCATGTCTTTGGGCTGTGGGAGGAAACTAGAGCACCCAGAAGAAACCCATTTATCACATAGAGAACTTGCAAACTCCATGCATACAGACCCGAAGGTGGGACTCAGACCCTCAACCCTAAGGGTACTGTATAAGGCCACGGTGCTAACCACTACATCACCATGGCACCCTTAAAAAGTCTTTTATATATTCTTAAATATGTTAATAATTCATACTAAATCCTAATAATGTGTTAAAAGGGAGAGAAAGACAATTTGTATCAATCATTCATATGGAGTGATTTGAATAGTGTTATGCAGTGGTGAAAGAATGGTTGAGTGTTGCTAAAATGGCATATGACATTAACTAATCTGTTGGTATTTATTGAACAATATATTCATTGTTCTTTAGTTCAATTTAATCAGAAGTTGGACAAAATTAGTGTTTTTGTCTGAAACACTCACGGCTGACAATCGGGCATCTTTGCCCAAGATTAATATATTCAACTGTAAAACCAAATCAATGACCTACAGTATATTTTTCCATAACATAAGGTTCCCTCAAGGTTCGTCAGAAAATCTAAAGCTTGCCTAAAATTTCTGAGGTTGCTCAGTGACTGTAAAGCTCCTGTAAAGTTTCTCAGGAGCTCTAAAGCTCCTCTGAAGCTTCTTTACAGTTCCTCAGGGCCACCAAAGTTCCTCTAAGATTTATCTGAATCTCCACAGAGTTTCTAAAGCTCATGTAAGATTTCTCTAAGACTCCACAGAGCTTCCAAAGCTCATCTAAGCTAGTTGTAAGATTTCTCAGGGCCTGCAAAGTTAATCTAAGCTTCTGTAAGGTTTCTGTTGTGAGTAGTAGTAGGTTCCTCTCTGCCTCCAAAGCTAATCTAAGGTTAATCTAGGGTTCTTCAAAGCCTTCAAAGTTTACCTAACATTTTTCTAAGGTTGCTTTGAGCCTAATAAGTGTCAAAGATTTTTCTGAGGTTCTTCAGAGTAAGGTTCCACAAAGCCTCTGAAGCTAATCTAATATTTTTCTAGGGATCATCAGAGCTACCAAAGCTTGTCTAAGGCGTTGTTAAGGCTCCATGGAACCACCAAAGCTTGACTGAGGTTCCACTAAGGTCCCCTTGGAGGCTTTAATAGGGTTAAATGCTTCATTAGAGTCTTTAAAGTGACCTTGGATCTAGACCTCCTGTAATTTTCCCTCCTGTAAGGCTTTTAAGATTTTTTCCTTCTGAGAAGGTTCCTCAGAGCCTCCAAATGTTCCTCTGGACATTGATGGCTTTCTGAATATTGATGCATGAAACACAGGTTGTTTGCGACAGCTTGTTGAAGCAACAAGCATCAGCACTGTGTTCATGCTCTGCTTGTAACTGGTAGGGAACCTGTACATGGCTGCATGCATGTCATGGTCTTGTGGCATTTTTAATTTGCTTGCAGTTAATTCTGAAAAGCCTCAAGATCACAAAGTCTGTACCTGAGCCTACATTAACAAGCAATGATGTCTTGTAGTCCATTAGAAACTTAAACAGGTTTTTAGATAATGGTCTCACAACCTATATTTAAGAGTGTGACTACTGCAGCCATCAGCTATGCAAGCTAAATTAGATCATTAGCAGCACACTAACATTACAGCAAGTAGCAAGAGGCAGCCCTTTTTTATCAGTTACATAGAAACAAAGATAAATGTAAAATCAACGAAAGGCATGTAAACTCTTTCACATCTGACTAAATAAACAATTGCATTTCCACTGTCTATTATGTATAACGTATTTCATCTACACACTATTCATTGGTGGTAAGTGGAAAGTTTCTCGCCTGCCGTGCGGAAGGTTTGGGCTTAATTCCCAGCCACTGGATGCATTAGCCTCAGTAAAAATAGAAGGGTGGCATCAGGAAGGGCCTGTGCCAAGTTGTGTGCGGATCGAATGGTCTGCTGTAGCAACATATCAATAGGAACAGCTGAAAGAGCAACCACTATACCCTGGTTTTGCTCATCTTTCTCATCATTTTTACATGCTGATTTAAAATATAAGGCATAATGCTAAAAAAATAGCCCTGCAGCTCTCAACCTTAGCCTCTCTCTGTGTGAATTACCCTCAGTTGTTTTTTATGATTTAAACTGACTGACATTTCATCCAGGATTGACATGAATGAATAAAAATCACAAATAAGATTTTTCTCATGTGCACATTGTACATTTAGCATTGCGATTGCAGTCCATACCCCATCAAACCTGAGTGAGCAGGATGCTGTCAAACAGGAGCTACATCTCCACCTGGTCCGTGGCGACGTCAGTGTTGGCATTCATGCCAAGGATTTGTGGTGACGGGTACAGTGGGAGTGCTTTGGTGTACTCTATGTAGCTGTTAAACTGCAAAAGAAACAAGACACTTCCTGTTGCACACATCCAGAAAGCAAGACACTAAATAGCGATGGCGCACTTAGAGCACGCCACCCACGAGAACGCTGACATTTATAATAATGACTATGCAAATCAATGTTCATGAATAAAAGATTCCGGCAGAAAATGGCAAATAAAACCGAGCGTAGATTATACATGTGCTTGCAAATAAATTAGGCAGCGGCCACTGGTGGCATCCCACCGTGCACAGTTATTGAACTTAGAGCTTATTATGATTTTCAGAACTTTTTGGAATTAAAAAAAAAAAAAAAAAATGAGTGGGCAAGTGAATCAGAAATGATGCATTTTGCATTGCGTGGGCATTACACATCTTAGTCATTTGATCTAAACATAAAGTTCTGGTCATCATTTTTCATTTAGACCATGTGTTACTTAAATGAAAGCTGCCCAATTTTGCAGAAGATTGAGTGGAAAGACTCTAATGTTAAATTAAAATATTAGGCCATTTATATCATTACATAGCAGCAGTAAGCAAAACAGAAAGACAGAGAGACAGAGAGAGAGAGAGAGAGAGAGAGAGATCTTACATCTCCTTCAGGCAGCTAGTAGTAAATTCCACTTGGGTCGAATTTGTACTAGGTTTTAGAAGATCTTCTTAAGGTAGAAGATGGAGAGGATGGTGCAGAGGGTCCAGTGGTCCCATTCATCCAACCTCCATAGTCATGTAATGCAGTGCATTCAACAACACTTTATATATAATTAGCTTTTTTCCCCAGTTCTGAGCAATGACCATAAACCGGTTACTGGAATTCTTCACTAATTTGCTTATATTTTATTTTTAAGATGTGTGACTTGTCAATTCAAATTATTCTCCAATGTTAGTATGCAACTAAATTAGACTGAACAACATTCCAAACCACTGCTCTTCATATTGTGTAATTACATTGGAATGTTACCATGACAACAAGCATTATACAGTATAATACATGTTTTAAGAAATTTGTAATTAAACTAATAAATCTAACTAGACAGCACAAAGTTTTTTTTCACTCTGCATAGGGATGTTTTAATTAAAATTAATGAGAACGGAGTGACATCTGTTTTCTTTATTTCACATCATCCAGATATGAGACAGCTAAATATATAGACAGGTGACAAATTGAGAAGAAACTTTTAGAAGGTGTTCTCCTCAAGTGTAAATATGTGTGCTGAAACACCATTCTTTCAAAAGATATTCCCTCAGCTAGTGTTCCACCGCCATCATCAAGTTTGCTGACGACACTGTCGTGGTGGGCCTGATCACCAACAATGATGAGTTGGCCTACCTAGAGGAGATTG
>JAOTRS010000047.1:5431676-5446508 GCA_028565755.1 Dinotopterus cunningtoni
TCAGCTACAGTAACTATAGGTGGATGCAATCACAGGTCAGCCAACTTTAATAAAACCCCAGAAAACAACACAAACACAGGTAGTGTAGGAAGTGAACAATGATAAACAGGCAAAGGGCAAGGGATGAACAAACCACAAAAAAACATGAAACACTGGGACATGAAAGGTAACCTGACAAAGTATCCACCCCAGAAGGGCAGATGGCTTGGTAGGACAAACTGGCAGATACTCCACAGAGTTTTTACTTTGTAGTGAGTGAACTGAAAGTCTTTTTATATGTGCAAGTGTATGTGGGTAATTGAGTGTAATCCTCACAGGTTTTTGATATTAACCTTGAAAACCCAAGTTTTATTTACTTGCCAGTGAGTGTGTTTTTAAATAAAAAACATTTATACCTGCACATGCGTCTTCAAGATATTAGGCCTGATAGTTTGTCGGCCATGCTGGGGTTTGTGAATCGAGTCTAGGAGCCGCTTTTGGCATGTTCATGACTAAAAGATGGAAACAAAAACTATCAGCCACTGCCAGTGTAATTTTAAACATTCTGAATGGGTAGAAATAATATTAATATTATAATATAACTATAATATTAAAACAAGCAGATAAAAAAAATGGCTATAGATATAATTATGGATAAAAACACATGTTTACGTTCCAACAGAATAATTACTTTAAACTTCAACTTAACATCTTAAAAGTTGAGTGAATCAAAATAAAAATATTGTCTAAAGCAACCAATCGGATGAGCTTGTTTTATGTGCTGCTCAGCATTATTGTAGTGATGGGTCGTTCATGAACGATTTATTCTTTTTGAATGAATCTTTAACGTGTTCATTTTCTACTGGGTGCGCATGCGCAAACCATCGTAAATCCCCATAGGTTATGCACAGGAAACAGAATTGAGCGATTCTTTTTCAATGACTCTTCCACTCCGAGCCATTTGTTCTTTTGTTACGTGACTCCCATAAAATCTATGCAATGCAGTACACAGGAAACAGTATTGATAGTACGGTTGCGACTCAGGAAGCATTAAAGGAGACAAAATGGCGCATCACATCGCTCAGTCATTGAGTTGCCCATGCTGGTTCCGACGCCTTTCTTTCGAATCGTGAGTACTCACCAATTTTGGGTTTTTCTTCCTGACAAGTGTGTGTTGTTAGAACGCGGGTTTATTTGTGTAAACTCTTGCTCTCGCTTCGAGAGAGTTCTAATAATAAATTGTGTGGTTATCCTGCCTGTTCGCGCTACTTCTGCGTTTGGGTTCACCATCCACACTACACGGGCTAACTGCTAAGTCTTCTGGTCCGTCCTCGGTTGCACCGTGACAGAATGACTGAGCCATCTGCAGTGAACCCAGCGGATTACGCTCACCTCTGCAATGTGGTGAACAGGCACACTGAGTTGATCGAGCAGTTGAACGGCAAGCTCGCGGCTCTCTGCAGCAGCGTCCAAGACGTCGCGGCCCTGTGCCACGAGGTGGCAGAGCTGCGGCGGGAGAACGCGGCTCTCCGCGAGGCTGCCCCTCTTCTAGTTAGCCTGCCGCCCATTGCAGTGGCTGCTGCGCCGCAACCCTCCCCTCCTTCTGATGTTTATTTAGCCTTACGGGATAAGTGGGCTGGCACAGATGGGAAGTGTATTGTTTTTCTAACCGCACTGGATCTTGTGTTTGAGTTCAATTCCACTAGATACTCCACAGACTGGTTGCGCATTGCTCTTCTCGTCTCGTTGCTATCCGGGCAGGCAGCTGAGTGGGCCACGGCGGTTCTACGTTCAGACTCAGATACAGCACATTCTTACAACGAATTCACCTGCTAACTGAAGCTCACTTTTGAACATCCTGCTGGTGAGGTGGATTCAATTCAATTCAATTTTATTTGTATAGCGTTTTTAACAATTGTCATTGTCGCAAAGCAGGTTTACACAATCTAAAGAATTATTTAAATCTGTATGGAATGTGAGTGTGCATGAATCAAAATGAGCAGATTGGTTGAGACCGACACCAAGCTTTATCATCTGCGGCAGGGAGGGTCGTCCGTTAGCCGTTACACCGCCGACTTCTGTACCCTTGCAGTCCAGACCACCTGGGGAGACGCCGCCCTCCGGACGACCAACTACGAGGGACTGGCTTCCTGTATTAAGGATGAACTCGCCGGACGAGAGCTGCCCGCGACGCTGGGGGGTCTCATCCAACTAGCTCTTCGAAAAGACCAGTGTCTGCTCTCTCATCCGAAGCCAGCCCCTCGGACCCTGCCACCCGCGATGCCATCACTATTACATACCACACCACGCTCCTCCACTTTCTTCTCCCATGCCCCGGTTCCTGATGCCCGATCTACCTTCGCCCCCACAGTCACAGGACCTGTCGGATCTCCACCTCCCACCGTGGTTGACACAGGAGCCGGGGAATCCATGCAATTAGGACGTGCCTCCTTTACCGCTGCAGAACCGGAGTGACGATTCAGAGTGGGGCTCTGCGCCTATTGTGAATCGGAGGCACACCATCAAGCTATTTGCCCTCTACGGCCTGGAAACACTCAGGCCCGGTGAGAAATAAGAGCAACTCACCGGGTCACCTCCAACTCTCCGCAACCACGACCAACACCTCCCGTCTCACGGTCCAAGTACACCTCCAGTTTGGCCACAAATGGGTCAGAAGTACTGCGTTCATCGACGCCGGTGCCGCAGGCAACTTCATTGACTCCTCTTATGCCAAAAAATTAGGTCAAAGTAAAAGTCGAGGCGTTATCCCAGCCAGTTCGAATTACATCTGTCGTCAGTCGGCCCCTCACCTCCAGCCCCATCACAACCCAGACCCAACCTATCACTCTCTCCATTGACCAACATCAAGAACAGATCAGGTTCCATCTCACCACCGTCTCATCACCTCCCATCATTCGTGGATATCCCTGGCTGATTCAACACGATCCCCTCTCAGAACTGGATTCTACAGTGGGGCGCGACCTGCACCAAACTCTGCCTGAGGGCTTCTGCTGGGACGTGCTCTAGGGAGTCAGAGGCCCCCGACGTCGACATCAACGACATCAACGACATCCCCGCTGCCTACCGGGACCTGGCTGAAGTTTTCTGTAAAAGACGAGCCACACATCTCCCTTCTCACCGCCCTTACGATCTGGCGATGGATCTTCCGCCAGGTACGGTTCCACCCCGCGGCCACCTCTATTCACTATCATCCACGGAGACGCAGGCGATGGAGGAGTATGTATCCAACGCTCTCCGCCAAGGCACCATCCAGCCCTCCTCCTCACCTGTTGCCGTGGGGTTCTTCTTTGTGAAGAAAAGGGGCGGCGAACTTCGCCCATGTGTCGACTATTGGGGGCTTAGCAACATCACCATCAAAAACCGACATCCACTGCCTCTTACCAACTCAGCCCTGGACACTCTCTGGTGCCACCATTTTTACAAAGTTGGACCTCTGGAGCGCCTACAACTTGGTGCGCATCAGAGAGGGTGATGAGTGGAAGACGGCCTTTATTTCCCCTACAGGACACTATGAGAGCCTAGTTATTTAATTTGGACTTTGCAATGCCCCTGTAGCCTTTCAACACTTCATTACCGATGTCCTCCGGGACATGCTAGGCCAGTGGGTATTTGTTTACCTGGACAACATACTCATATACTCCCGTACAGTTGATCAACACATCCAACATGTCAGGGCGGTCTTAAAGAGATTGCTCGCCCATCAGCTGTACTGTAAGTTGTAGAAGTGCGCTTTTTACGAGCGCTCCACCACGTTCCTGGACTTTGTAATCTTGACCCAGGTTGTGGCCATGGACCCGCAGAAGCTGGAAGTTGTGCGTCATTGGCCCCTACCCAAGACCCTTAAGCAACTTCAATGGTTCCTCGGGTTTGTAAATTTCTATCATCGCTTTATCCGGGACTACAGTACAGTTGCAGCGCCCTTAACCACTCTGACCCGTCCATCATCTCATCCCTTCATCTTCCATTCGTTGTGGAGGTGGATGCCTCAGATGTGGGCGCTGGGGCTGTTCTCTCCCAGCGAGGTCCAGACCAGATACTACACCCATGTAGTTTCTTCTCCAAAAAATTTGACACCACTCAGCAGGGATACGGGGTAGGGGACCGCGAGCTGCTGGCCATAAAGTGGGCTTTGGAGGAATGACGTCACTGGCTCCAGGGTGCCAGGGAGCCATTCATTGTCTGGACCGACCACCAAAACCTAATCACCATCCATAACCTGAAACAGCTTAACCCAAGACAGGCGCGGTGAGCTCTGTTTTTTGAACATTACAATTTCCACCTTTCATACCGCGCCTGTCCTTTTGCCCTCAAAGAACATCACACCACTTCATTTGGATCTGGAAACGAGGGTTCGCTAGGCACACAGAGACCGAACCGGTAGTCGCGCCACCTGGATGACTCTATGTGTCTCGGTTGCACCGTGACAGAACTAAATGACTCAAAAAAAGATTTGTTTATTTTGATGAACGAGATTCAAAGAACCGAGTCACTAAAATGATTCAAGCTTCCCATTACTACATTACTGATCTAACGATTACATTCTTTATATAGGTTCAATTTTCTTTACCTCTGATGTTAGTGAGCCGGGCTAAGCTGTGAAGTAAAGTGTATTGTGACAGCTAATTGGTCATAAGCAGAAATACCTAAATATGATTTTTTTTTTAAATTCCAGATCCTGATATTGTACAAACTTAAATTATATGTTATAATTATATGTTAAAGTATAAAATATATTATAAGCATAAAACATCACTGATGAATGTAGGTGTCAGTGATGGTTCATTTAAAAACATTTCTCTTTTCTATTTTAATTTAAATCTCGTTGCCCATCTCATGCAGATTAACATCTGTTATCTATCAACCAGATGTGAAGGCTTGTGTAGGAACATATATTACAGAGCTTCCAAACATATTGTTGTACCAAAACTAATCAATCCAACATGTCTATTCAGATTATTGGCCTCTAAAGGCTCAAAGAAACATCATCATCTACAACTGTGATGGTTTATGTATTTCATATTGTACTATATGTAGGCAAAAACACTTGCGTTAACACTTGATTTTGAAAAAGGTGTTAAAGCCCTTTTTTTAAGACTAACTGTAAGCTGAAATATGTAAAAAAATATTTTCACTGTGCAGTAATGTTACAAATAAAGGCCTCACTTAACTTAAACTTAAAAAATAACCTAAGGATTTCTGAAGATTTTTTTTTAAAAAGCAGAACACCTCTGCTCTGCTCTTGTCTATGAGATTGATGAATCAGCCCAGTGAGAACTGGTACAAAGGGTTCAATGTTGACCAGGTCAGTACAAGCCAATGCCAGAGTGGACTGAGATGGGTTTGTAGCCCAAACATGTTTTATCAATCTTTCTTTCCATCACCTCAGCCACAGCTTGTTTCTCTGATATATTATTGGTCAGCACTTTAGAGGAGGAGAGAATGTCTATAGCTGCCTGTCCTTCAGAATCTTCTGTTTAGATGACAAAAGTACTTTGAAGATTTTGTCTTTGAATTCCTAAAGTTGCCAAAGAAGGGATGATCAGACATGTCTTTTAGTCAAGATTGTTCAAAACCACAATCGACTTGATTTTTATTTACTTTTAAGAAATATTATACAATATTATACAACAATTAGCTCCAACAGGGCAATCTGTTTGGACAAGAGGCATTCCCCAAGTGGTGATAATTTACGATAACAGCATGGGGACGTTTAAATATATGTATAACTGTGCATATAAACATTAACTGTCGATCACCAGCGGGCCTCCGAGTGGCGCAGTGGTAAACTGCTCGCCCTATCATCTGGAGATTGCTGGTTCGGTTCCCGGGTGAGGCTGTAACTTCTCACAGCCGGAGGTATAGAGCTCCGCTGTTGCCGGTTCCCAAGTGCCGGATGAGAAAGTAGAAGGGTTGGGCGTTGGGCTAGCAACCCGCCCCGGAAAAAAACAACTGCTACGGAAACAGCGAAAGTCCTCTACAATGGAGAACTCTCGTTGCCCGGATTAAGGTCGATCACCAGCATGGTTGACAGTAGGTCTGTACAGTCCAACATACTGGGATGAGAGCAACTGCCTTGGTGTGTGTGACAGTGTACACTCTACCAAACTAGCTTTACATTTTATTCTATTTGTGATTCAAACCCGGAACCTGGACCTTTACAGAGCCGATATTATAAAGCAAAATAAGTGGAAATATGAAGAGAAACTTATGAGATTTACAGGAATGTCCACCATTTCCATGTTTTATTCTATTATACTACTTTTACCGCTGTTAATTACACTAACTGCCAGCCACTGTTAGTTCCCTTAGTCTTGGAAGGATATGTGCTGGTGAAGAAAAATAACTAGTTAAATAAAGAAACAAATCATAAATTTATTAATAACAAATGGTGTTTCTGGACATTTTGTATGAATACAATATCACACTCAAGGTCTTGCTGTTCTACTGGATATAGCGTAGCTGTAATGCCTTTGGCACTCATGGACACCTGACCACTACACCCACATGTGCTTGTTAAACATTCCATTTCACATTTTAATTTAATCTCACCTTGCTTTTATAATAAATTTCACTCTTCTTGGAAGGCTATCCGTAGGCAATATTGGAGAGTCTCTAGGTATTTGTGTTCATTTAGCTGCAAGAACATTAGTGAGGGTAAAATGTTGGGTAAATGATTTTGGGTAAAGAGGTCTGGGGGGTGCAGTTGGCATTCAAATTCATCCCAATTGTTTTCAGTGGGGTTGAGGTCAGAACCCTGTGTGGGACACTTTAGCGTCTCACTTCAAAATTGGCAAGCCATGTCTTTATGGAGTTCATTTTTTCCACGGGTCACTGCCATGCTTAGTTAAAGAGAAATTGTAATGCAACAACATACAGAGACATTCTTTGTGGCAAAGAGTAAGAAAAATTTGAAAATGGAGTCTACGAATTGAGTCCATGGTCAGAAGTCTAAACATTTTTGGACATAAGGTTTATGTAAAATACTCAGTAAAGACACCTTAGCACCTTTCTTGTCACTTTACTTACTGTATTACTTACAAACATTTGTTATCCTACAAAACCTTTTACGATGCTATGTCTGTCTTTAGGACCTGGGAAAACGTGAACAAATTCAGGCAATCAGATTTTTATCTGTTGATGTGATGTGGTTGGCAAACACAAAAAGCCTTTTTCTAAGGCAATGAGCTTGGCTTACAGACTCCTGCTATGTAACTGTACAATAGATTAAAGATTGATTAACTAAATAGTCAATTGCATTTCTACACCTGCATTAGAAACATCCAGTTTATTTATGTCCTTGAGTTCCTTAAGGTCCATTTTAAATTCTTTGTTAGTTTTGTAGGTTGTGTTTTTTGGGTGATAGTTTTTTGTTTTTGTATATTCTTTGAAATATAATTAGAGCTATAGTGCTATTTGTTTATACCGAAGAACCCCTACAGTATGACAGGCACATTTGTGCATGTGTATGAGAATGGCAGGACTCGAAACACCTCACATATTTTTCTTTGCTGCTCCAAAAGTGAAGGATCTTTTTTTTTTTTTTTTTTTTATCTTGCAATACATTTATATTCTCCATGCTGCTGTGAGACTAATGTCAGCTTTTAGGTTTTTCTTGCATGTTACGTAATGGATGAGTTGACGCTGTGAATCAGTCAACACCTTAAATTTTACTACAACAACAAAGACCATTCTATTTGTTTTTTAGAAGTTCTCTTCCATGCCATGCGTATTATTGATGAATGGCTCTTCAAAATGCAGCAGCACTACACATATCAATATTATACTCAATTGTGAACAATATATACTGTATTTCACAGCCTACATATGCTGAAAATAAACTATAAAAACATTTTTAGTCAAAGTAGAATAGTGGTTCAACTGGAGGGTTTTTAGTTTGTTTGAAAGAAGTTTCTGTTTTGGAGCTCATTGAAGGTCTGAAAACCCTGGTTTGAAATAGTATTATTTAAAAAGTGTTGCTCAAATGTGTAAAATTTACCTCATATTAGTTCTCTATTAATTAAATTTCCATCTTAATTGTAGTTCTGTCATTTAAATTCTATTGATCTTAGTAAAACATTTTGCAAAGTTCAAAATTATTGTTGAGTATTATTTGCTTTAAAAAGTCAATCTCATGTGTCTTTTTCCAAACTTGCAGTTTTTCTTTCTTGCTTTCTTTCTTTCTTTCTTTCTTTCTTTCTTTCTTGCTTTCTTTCTGCAGCTTCCAGATGTAACCATTTTCAGTTGCGAAAGATAGGACTTTACTTGTCCGTATCATTATTTTACTTAACAAGCAATAAGTCAATGATTATTTTTAACTCTTGTATCATTTAGATTTTGTCATCTATATATCTTTTACTATTACAAGTTAATTAAATGCATAACTTAGATTAGCAGGGCCTTAAAACATGACATGTGATGCAGACATCTGGCATCTGAATACAGAATACTGAAGATGATTTTGAAAATTTTGTGTGTGTGTGTGTGTGTGTGTGTGACTGTTAGTTTCCTCTCAACAATCAGGAAAGTGCTAAATAAATATATATAAAAATTAATTCAATTTGAAATATGAAAATTAAATACTGAGATTTGTAAGATCTCAAAATGGCTTTCAGCAAACTGCAACTCTTAGCAAAGAAGACACAAAGATCCTCCATTACTGCATAATCTTTTAATTTGTAAGGATGTTAGTACTCAGAAAGAGAACAATTCAAGTAGCATTTTCAAAGATTGCGTGACGTCCCTTCATTTAGAAATAGAAATCTTCCATATCTAAATATGGGAATGCGTATTTGAGCACATCTGATATTCTAGGGCTTATTATTCATGACAGATGAAGACAGAGACAGCTCGCTGCATGAAATATCTTTGCATCTGTTTGCTGGGGGGAAGCTAATTCATTAGGGGTGCGCACACACACAGACACACATAGACACACACCTGTTCCCTGCAGCTGTGTGTTGATGCGTCAGACGTGAACATGCAGCAATTAGGCGAAATAGATCAGCATGCTCTTGCATGCGGCTCCCTTACAAATGTCCAGCTCTAATGCCTTGCACCATTTGCGTTTATCTACAGCAATTTTTGCTACTTATACTCTTTCTGCTTTTTGCACAGTCCATATTTAAGATTTTTTTTTTATCAATTATTAAAGAATATATTTGTTATGCTGATGCTTACTAGTTATCACTTTATCTGATACATCGGTCTATAATCTGGTACTTATCCTAATTATCCTGAATGCACAGATTTTTTAATCTAATATTTAATAAAAAAAAAATGTTGCACTGATAGCACAATAACTGAATTATTATTAATGATTAAATCTGGTTTAGGAGAAAAAATTTACACAGGTTTATATCACTGCAGGCTAATAATAATAATATTTACTAATGTTTGACATTTTTGCAAGAATGCCAGCAGCAGTAGCAGCAGCAGCAATTTTTAACAGTCAGTGCAGTTTCTATGGTTTTCAGGACCCATTAAGAGAAATTATTAAGACCTACTAAAAGAGAAAGAGAGAGAGAGAATTTTGCTTTTTTTTTTTTTTTTTTTTAAATGGGATTACGGGGAAGAGGTGAGGAGGGAAATAACGGGGGAAACAGTGTGCTGGTAAATGGCCAGGGCTGATGCCTAACCCCTTAAAATCCTTTTGTAATATACAGGAATAAGCAAGGCATGTACCTAATGTTTAGTGGTGGGTTGTGGGTATCCTCTGATGGCCACCACTTTTTTTTTCATTGGTCCCCTGCTAATGCGATTTCCCAGTTACATTTACATTTTCATTTAGGCATTTGGCACACGCTCTCATCCAGAGCAACTTACCAAAGTGCTTTGAAGTTTTTATAATTGGATAAATCATTTCATTGTGTTACATTGTTACACAGTAACTGTACATTGTTACACAGTAACCTCTTTCAGCCTCTGGTAACATTTAGAGGCCAAACTGGAGAACCCACTATTACAGTACCAGTGGTGCTGAATGCCATCTTGGGTCTTGCCTGTGGTGTAGGGGAAACTTGTCAATAGAAATTTGTGAAGTTAAGGATGATTATGAAACAGATCCCTCCCCAGACGCTCCATCAGGTCTTTCACTCTAAGCACGCCCTTGGTGTACCATTTTCACCCCTTTTAATTACAACACATTATAAAGCATACTTTTCAGGATCTGGGTGAAACCCCTCGACTAGATTGTCTGTTTGGGTACGGTAGACTGACGCCTTGAAATTAGACATCAACTTTGTAATGAAGGGCATACCTTAGTCAGAAAGGATGTGCTTCAGTAGATCAACTTAGCTAAATAGAAGGACTAACCCCCTTTCGGAGAGAGGTTGCTTTAGGGTACTGTGTGGCATATAGTCCATGATGACAAAGATCTATTTATTTCCTTTAAGGAAGGTCTCAAGCTGTCAGTTAATCTAGCTCTAGTCAGCCATTAGTGATCTGGAGCACAACATTTAGCAGGGCATTGATGGAATTCTGCCAGTTTTGTTGGAATCAGGATCCCTGGCTTGACTCAGTCATAGTCAGTGGCTGAGTCTCACCAGTGAGAAAAGGGGTGAGAACTGGGGCCTGCTCTTGCTGCGACCAACCTGATTGGAATGCTTTGACATTATCCTCAGTGGTGAGCACTTTGACAGGAAGCACAGGTAGAGTAGAATGGGTCAAGGAGAATGGCTTCATTTACCCAGGAGAATCTTCAGGTCAGTACTTGCTCAATATCCTGCTGCTACAAGAGATGATGGAAACCTTGCTACATGATGGATACCTTGTTAAACTAGCTGGTTCTGGATGAGTGGTCATGCCTGTAAACACTTAACCAGTGTAAAAACTTCAGCAAATGCAGAACACAGACCAGAGTGAAATAGCTTTTGCCTTTTTGTTTTTAGTAAGGAGTAGCGATGTAGAGGAGAGGAGTTGAGGTGCTGAGATTCAGTACCCTGATCTCGCAGAGCTGCAGTTAGGGCTGAAGAAGAAGCCCTCTGAGGAGGCACAGCAGTTGAGCTAGAAACTCTTTATGGGGAAATCAGGTTTGCTGGCATGAGAAGAGTCATTATTTAGGTGAGATAGAAAATGGTTATCATGGGAAATGGTTTCCCAGCCTACTTGTGACCATGTAGTTTTCTTTGGGACAAAACACTGCTTGTGCTGAAACATCACTGTTCCTTCAGCACCACTGTGACAGTCACATGCTCTGTTTAACCATCCAGACAATATCTGTTGAAGATTTTGATTAATTTTTATAAGATTTTAAACATAATTGCAGCAGAAGCAAAGAGCATAATCAGGGTTAAATGAAATCTGTTCTGTGACTTTTAAATGTTCTGATTGCACAAATGTCATTTTAAGTTGCATACTTTGGCACATATAAAAAAAAATATGTCTTCGGACTCATACTCAGTTTGAAAATAAAAATGGTGTATGTGTTGTACATTAATTAAGTTTTGAATATTGTAATTATTGCCAAATTGCTGTCTATAAGGAGAAGATTGCGGGTGACTTTACAACTTCAGAAGAATTCGCTCATTTCTTTCTACATAGGCTACTCGGGTGCTTGTTCAGTCCCTTGTTATTTCAAGACTGTACTATTGCAACTCACTCCTGGCAGGTCTGCCTCTGTCCAGAATTTGTCCTCTGCAGCTGATCCAGAATGCAGCTGCACGTCTCGTTTTCAACCTTCCCAAGTTCTTCCACACAAGCCCACGTCTCCGCTCCCTCCACCGGCTTCCTGTAGCTGCCCGCATCAAATTCAATGCTGATGCTTGCCCACAAAGCTAAAAACAGTCCAGCACCCACATACCTCTCAGCTCTAATCACACCCCACAGCGCACCATGTTCCCTCCTATTCTTCAGCACTACTAGATCTAGGTGGAATGAACTTCCTCTAAATGTCTGTACAGCTGAGCCAATCTTTAAATGAGGACTAAAGACCTATTTGTTTCTTCAATATTAGGGTTAATCTCTCTCCCAACCAAACAAAGAAAAAATATCTTCCCAACAGTGTTTGACCTTAGTTAGTAACCTAGTAACTCAGTGTAAGGATCTATCCAATGATGGAAACTTCAAAGCACATTTGTAAGTCGCTCTGGATAAAAGCATCTGCCAAATGCCTAAATGTAAATGTAAGTGTAAAACACTTTTTTGGATGAGTAACAATGGCAATTGTTAAAAGCGCTATACAAATAAAATTGAATTGAATTAAATAGAACTGTATAACTGTATGAATTCATTGTTTTCTGGCAAGCTAGCTAATTAATTAAACAGAACCAATTCTTGTTATTGTGTCCTGCTGTTGTCAGCCACACATCTGTGTGTATGAGATGGAGATATTGGCTGTAGATGTTAGAGACCCAAACAATCTGAAAAGCTTTGAAAGCAGTGAAAGCCACTATTATGATCTCTCTATGATAGTTTCTCTTTAATCTAGTGGATGGCAAAGGGGGGACAAATGGCAGTGCCTTAGCCTTAAGTTACTTTCAGCACTGGGGCACTGTCTTTTGTCACTAATGCTATATTCTAGTTTGGAGAGGGCAACCTTTCATCATAGGATTAAATCAGAGTTATCTGTGTTTGTAAGGAGGGATGAGGAAGCATAAAGAGAAGTGCACATGTGTCAGAACATGCTGTACTGTGCTTTAATTTTCTATTTTTATCTGAATAACAGTCTACCATAAGATCTGCTGGGTGGCAATGTACAAATTTTCAGTACCACCCTTCACAATCCACCCTTAACCCAGATAGTGTGAGTTGCATAGCTTGGTGGTGATGTAGAAGTGAAAGGCCAGTAAGTACTCTAGGGTGGAGTCTCCCAAACAGATACACACACCAAAATGCTGGTTCCCAACATTTTCCGGCAGCACTAAAAGACCACTAATCATCTTGTGTAGCAGTACAGGCTGCCATTTCCAACTTTTCCACATTTTAAGAAAGTATGTACAGATATCATGATTCACAACATTATCTTTGATGTAACACACAAAAAAACAACAATGTCATTTACAATACTGACAACCTTACTAGTATATGACATTGGATAAAATAGCTTATGGGTATTTCTTTTATTGGAAACGTTACTTTCACTCCACTGTATCCTACAACAATCCAACCTTTACTATCACTTAAAGGCTACAAGTGAGCTAATACAAAATAGATTTGATACTTAGGTACATTTACGGGTAAGTCCTTTTGGACTTTTCTAAAGTACAAATGTAAAGGAAAATTTTTTTACTTTCACTTAAGTAATATTTCACCTATACAGTATCTCTACTTTTACTTGAGTACAGGATTGTGTACTTCACCTATCACTGTGTAACAGTCAAAATGTAATATAGAACATTTTTAAAACATCAAGCTAAGGCCCTATTGATCACATATACTGTACATAACTAACTAAATAAACAAACAAAAAATAAATAATACATTGCTAATTAATAACAAAATTATTTTCAGCACTTTCCTAAATTCAATCATTTATACCAAGACCAGCTAAATTAATAAAGAATGTTGACTCTTTAAAAAAAAAAATTTTTAATTATTAATACATGGTAAACTTCTTGCATGCGTATTAGCTGTGTTCAGTGCTGGTCTATTTTACATACAGTACATAATCCCGACTTACACTTCATTTAAATGTGTAAAACGATGCTTTTGATTTTTCCTGAAGCTTTTTATTCTTTACCTTTCTACTTAGAAGACATTTTTACTAAAATTACCCCTAGAAGTTTCGTTTTAAGATGTATACAAGAACACAATAATAAATATAATGATCATGCTGATTATGAATTCTAACACTGTCACACTTGATCTAAAACAGTTGATCTCTCATTTCAAGATCAGGACTTTTATTCTCGATAGTCTTTAGATTTTATCCAGGAAGTAAGAGTTCTCTGGCTGGAAATGCTTTGCTCGGGTAAGCACTGTTTACATCCGTGGTGAGTAGAAAAGCATGCCAGGATGCACAACGTGTTAAACGCTGAGGAAAAAAAACAGATCAGGTTCAAATCCTGTAGCCTAAGAACTGGAATCTGAAGCACAGGGACAGATTTTTGGGAAATAGACAGGATAACTGCATGATTGAGTTTAGGTGTGCAGGTGTGTCCCTGTTACACGGCCGCAAAAATGTGAAGGTGCATTGATTTAAAACCTATGAACACCTCAAGTTTCTTTTTCTTTCTTTCTTTTTTCTTTTTTGCATCCTTGTTGATCTACAAGCATTTATCCTGTGTGCCATGACAAAAGAATTCAACCATTAAATGCTGTGTTTGTTAAATGATAAAACGCTGCTGATTTGGCCTTGAATTCAATACTAAAGAGCTGAAGATCTGCATGGTGAATCTTTCTAAAAGTTTTTTTTTATCTATTGAAAAACAGGAACAGATGATGTAGTAGTGCTACTGTATGATGGAGCGCTTATAACCAACAGGGGGCACTCTTCTCATGCACTCAACGTTCTGGTTTTTCACTAAATCCTTAATGCTGGGTAGAAAAAAATTACCGGAAAAAAACCCATCTGTACACATTTTGTAACGGATTTCACTCTTAAAGGTCATATTTAGAAATTTCTCTCTCTCTATATATATATTAAGATCAGTTATCTGCAAAAAAAACAAAACACAAATCTATGCAATAATAATTCTGCATCATGTGACAACAATATTATGACCCGGTACACACTTAAAGGGGAAATCTATTTTTAAATATTTACCAGCAAGTCATAATCCAGAAATGAAAGGTCTTTGAGGGAGAAGCGTGACTACATCTTTCAACTATTTCCTTCCATCTTCTCTCTTTGAAAATAATTCTCTCAGTCTGTATAATTCCCACACACACACACAC